>JAQGAZ010001963.1:0-22120 GCA_034692225.1 Polydesmus complanatus | reverse complement strand
CTTTTTGATTTTATACTAAGTGTTCGCGCATTTCCGTTTGCGCAGGTCCTCTTTTTCCAGCAAACAATTATTTTTAATTTTCCAATTTCCAAGGTGGGATTCGAACCATTAACTCTCATCGTCCTATGCATCGTCCTCGCTCGTTGCGCCACCAGAGATCCATATAGGATCAACGTTATTTTTCCTATTTAACTTTCAATTTTAAAAAATTTTTTTAAAAAAAAATAAGTGGTCCTAGGTGGTCCTAAGTGGTGCTAAATTATGTTACGGGACCAACTATCATTGAGCCGTCATTAAATTTAGCACCACTTAGGACCACCTAGGACCACTTATTTTTTTTTTAAAAAAAATTTTAAACGATGTAAATCAATACATTAGCTCCAAATTCCATGGTGCCTGGTTGATGAAAAACACTGGTACATAATAATTATTAATCCAACTTTTAATATTTTTCTTTTCTATTGTTCTATGCTAATCGATTGATTGTTGCGAGCTGAAAAAAAATTGAAGTTTTTTAAACCGGAACTCGATCGAGCAAATGATCGCCTGATTCGTATTCCTCAGCTCAATTCACTAAAAAAAAAAAAAAAAAATTCTAGGGCATTTTAAGATACGGTAGTTAAAAAAATTTTCGCGTGTACCTCATTAATAGGCGCTCTAAGTTAAATGTCATAGGTACCTTGTTCAAATCCCACTGAACATCAAAAATTATTATCGGAATGGAATTTTAAAATTATAGCAACCAGCAAGAAACCGGAATTTGCGCCGACTGAGGATGCGCGAACACGTTTTCAACTGTTCCAGCCATTCTTGTTTAAGACATGTTTCTGTTAGAATATTAACTGAAATTTTAAAAGTCGCAAAAAATGTTTCATTTGGATCAGTTTTATTGAACAATTTACATACCCAAATCAAACAGCTCGTGAAATTTTCCAAACAATGGCAAACAAAAATCTTTAAAAAAAAAATTAATTTTGCTAATTGCCTGATTGCGTCAAAATTATTTTTATTTTACATTCAAATTGGTGTATATTTAGTGTATCTACGATTTAAAAACCCCTCATTAAAATATTAATTAACTACAGTTGATCTACTTAACCAGCATAATTACAATCATTGTGTACATTATGCATGCAGATACAGTATAAGTTTTTCACATTATGAATCAATAACAATTATTTGAAGAAAAAAAAAAACTCACTAAAAGTGCAACAATAAACACTCCCTTTCACAGCCAAGAGAGATTTTGGTCCCAAAATGTATCGTTTACGATTTCACCACAAACTTTGTTTAAGGCTAATTAACAGACAACAATCGTCTCCAATTAAAACACAGTATGAAGTACACGAGCGACAATAATTATTACAAAGCTACAACGTCAATAGCTTTGAATACACTGTACAAGAACATAATCACAAAAGTTAAAATTCAAAAATTGTGTGTTTCCTAATTCCTAAATTTAGTCTTATTACAAAATTTAAATCATTTTTCAAAGTTATTTGAAAAATAATTTACATAATAATTACAATAACCGCAAAAAACAAAATAAATAAATCAAAAGTCATCCTAGTTTTAAGATTCTTTTTTCTTGGAATATGTAAATATTTTAGACAATGTAATAAAATAATAATTAAATAAATAACGGCAGGCAAAAACCTAAACAAAGTCTTCAATATATTACATATTCCAATTAAAAATATATACTGTAATTACCGGTAAATAGCCACTATAATTAATATTAGCATGATCATTATTTCCAACTTAATGTGTGCGAGATTTAAAGATGGACAGAAAAGAATTTTCAGAAATTACGTAGAGCAAGGCCACCTACTGTAACAGTTACATAAAGTTAATTTGTAGTGCAATTTCAGTAAGAAAAAATAGGGCACAACTAAACACATTATCTTAGTTTTTATATTATATTAATAATTAGAATTCGCTCTGTTCAAAAAATTAATTTATAATCACCACCGAATGAGGTCCCTGAGATTGTCATCATTTGCCTCATCATATTTTGAATTAAAAAAATAATTATGTACGTATCTACCGTTATATGTGGTGTTTGAAGTCACATTAAACACCGGGTAAAACATATCACTCCAAATTTTAACACTCCTGAACTCCAACAACAGTCAGTAATACTAGTGATTATTTGGGATCAATAATTAGGAGGGGAAAAAAAATCTAGCAAATTCAAAAGCCTTTAAAGAAATAATTATATATTATATAAAAAACTAATTCAAAAATAACTTAAATTTATGCAGCCCACATAAGTAACGCTCACATTAATGAATGATATGTCAGAAGGAAAGTTTAAAAAAAAATAATTTAAAAATAAAAACTTGATGCAATTGGTGAGATTGAGTGATGGAAATTTTGTAAATTAAAAATATTTTTCCAATGTAACAAGTTCAAACTAGAAGTATTTAATACTCCGTAGTTTGATCAATCAGAAAATTTATTGTTAATTTTGATTTGATTCAATTGGTAAATTTTAACAAAAAAAAAAAAAAATTAATAAAGACAATTTATCAAAAATTTCCAAATTTTGCCAACTGCTCTAAATTTAAACGCGCGATTGGTGACATGCATTTAATGCTAAATTGCATTAAAAAAGAGCAGTAGCTTCACATTGATTTTAATCAAATTTAAAAACCGCAAGTTCTAATTAGGTATTATTGCTTTAAGAAAAACAAACCTTCGTGAACGCGATGTTTTCCCCCCTCCATTCACCTTTTTTTTTTTTTATAATATCGTTCATACACTGATTCCAATGTCAGATTGATTAACGAGATCTAAGAAAAGGAAACTAAGTGTGAGCAGACTTACTCCCAGCAGATCTCCAATGGCCGTGAGATAAGGAATGGAACAGTTGTCGGGATCTAATTTTCGTCTCCACATCCAGTGCGTCCAAATAATAGATATATAGAGAAGGATGGCAACCTGAACGACCACAGATAGGAGATAGACGAGAACGAAGGAATAGGTGAGAGAAGCTGTTCCCGTTTTCACATAACAGATTATGTAAGCAAATATAAGATGTCCCGGGATGACAAAACTCATGAGAACCCTGGCTGTTGCGATGTGAACATCTATTGTTAAAATGTCAAAATTAATGACATTTTAAAAAAAAAAACTTTTTCCGGCGAAGTTTTTAAATTTGATCTTTTTATACCTTTTCCGAAAAACGTTGAGCACGGACTGACACAGATTCGAGGATGGGCGGGAGGAAGGAAACCAGATTGACTGTATTTGTGGAGGAAAGTAGATATTCGGCTCGCATGAATAGCCACCAGATTTCCACCAACACCTAATTTCAAAATATAAAAAAAAACTTAAAAAACAACTTTTCAAACTTTTTTTTAGAAAAATGTTTTAAACCATTAATAACAGGTTGAAACAGAGCTATGTTGTGATATAACCCAACTGCGGTTTCCAAAATAAACCCGGCAATGCTAAATAAAATAAAAAATTAAGTTCCGTATTGAAACACTTTTTCGTTACAATTTTTATTAAATTTTTGGAATACCTGCTAATAATCATGGCTGAAATAACCGGTAACCAACCCGTTCTTAAAACTTCTTCCGTATATCGATTTCGCTTAGCAATAAGAACTAAAACAGGAACACTCAACAAACACCCGCAGATGATAATTGGACCAGCCCATAGCATTTTATCTATATTATTAAAATATTTCGTATTTTTAACAATAGCTCTTGCACATTTTAAATGCGAGTTTACCCATGATTCCGTATAGTAATGCGCTGACTCCCGAAAGAATGGCCAAAGAAGTAACATCTCCCAAACTGGCAGCGATTGGAGTGGCCACGTTGTCCGGGTTGATGTTGCACCGATGTGACAGGATGATGACTCCGACCATCGTAATGCCTGCCAAAGACGGAACGAATACACTGAAATAAAAACTCAATTCAAACTCTCACAACTCGAAAAAATAGTTTAATCAACAATCTTGGAATCGGTCATAATTTGTAACCAAACCCATTTGATGACTCCGTAACATTTTTTCAAAGTTTAAATGTGAGATTGAAAATAAAAACAACAACACCCATTTTCAGATAGACATTGTAGTTACCAAGAATAATACTGGCTGATGCCGCAGTGAGAATGCTGCTGGCGCATAAAAAGAAAGCGTGATTAGCATTGAACTGGCCGTCAGTGATGAACCCGATTAGTATTGCAAACCACGAAGCCAAGAAACCAACTACAATAGCTTGACACTTGATAACAACCACAAATATTAGGGAAAAAAAAAATTATTTAATTCGAACAGATTGAGCATTTACCTCTATGAGTGCCATGTTACCGGCCACAAGGTGCATCTGATCTGCTTTCTTGTCAAACGTACCCATATTAGCCTAGAATAATAATTATTATAAATAAATTTAGTTTTTTTTTTACAAATAAATTAGTAATTTTAAGTTAATCAAATTTACTTGTGTTGAAAGACGTGAAGCCAAAGTCATCTCAAGATTTCCTTTGAGTCCCAGAAGAGAAGGAACAAGAATCATAAGTTCAGGAACGTGAGCAAAAGCCTCCCAATCCTAATCCAATAAAAACAAATATTTAATTATAATAATTATCCACTTTGATGTAATTATTTTAAACAATATAAAATTAATTTTAGTTTTCAAAGTATTAGCTCTTACTTTCCCTATAAATTGTCGGGGGTTTTTTTTTTTTTTTTTTAAAGTTTTGACATTTTATTTTCTGCGGAGACTTTCTTTGAATTTTCGCAAATTTAGTGTGACCAAGGTTACGCTGTCGGTTCCTTAATCGTATTTGTAAAGCTTGATTTGTTATATGACAGAGCAAGAAATATGAGCTTGATAATGAAAACGATTTCACCTTGGAGCAAATTAAACAAAACCCTTCTCACTAATTAACTTCTCTTTGACCTATGAATGCGCGTTTTGTAAGTTTTTGGCAGTGAAAAATTATTATATTACCATAACCTTCAAATCCTCGAGATTTCATCTTCAATTTCAAATCTTAGCATGGTATTAATTAATGATTAATATCATGGGCACAGCAGCATCTGTCCTGGAAGCATTTCATTACAATTTACCACAAAAGAATCGTTAAATATTTCGAAACTCAACGAAGGACATTGATGGTTCACGGTCGAAAAAATGTTTCGGGTAAACAGGTTTAATCACTTGAAAAAAATTAATTTAGACCTAAAATATTATGACGTCAATCCAGTCACCTTTCAAAATCATTACTTGCGTTAATAATGAGTTGTAATTAATCAAACTTCGCCACAATACACACATTCAAAAATTTGATAAATTACAAACTTCTAACAGGTTAGCAACCGTAAATTTCGATAGAAAACTATAGTATAACTCCATGCGCGTTTAGCAATTTAAGCATCAATTATATTGATTTCGAAACCTAAATCAAGCTTCACTAGAGTAGCTATTCATTGAGTAACCTGGGAAACTTAAAATAAAAGTTATTTATGATTTAAAATTAACCACAATACTGTAGAATACAATAGCCTAATTATTAAATTTTCAAATATCCAAAAGTATTTGGCTGAAAAGTTGAATTAGATTAACGTTTATCACGAAAGAGTAAATTACTTATTTCTTTCAAAAAATCTTAAATATCGTAGTACATGTAAAAACCTCACATGATAATTATAAAATTTTGTCATTCTCGTTATGGAATGACAAGTAGATGTAATTCCACACCAGTTGGTTAATACTGTAACAAAAATTGAAAAGAATATACTGCACCTTAACGCAGTCGAGAAGAAGACCGGCAGCGACCATGCCAAATCCTGCCACCAGAAAAGGAAAAAACACTTGCAAGGCAATAGACTTGGCGGACTCTTGTTCTTGTAAAACGTCCAGATCACTGTCGTTTCCTTCGCCCATTCCTTTAGGTAATCCGTTGACGTTGCATCCATTCTCCGAATCGGGAGTCTGTTCACGCTCGTGTTGAAGATACAGTTCGTCTCGAGGTAGAAGAGAATTAAAAGAGTTAGCGCTGTTGAGAGTGAGAGCATCCGCTAGGTTGTTGTTGACTCCCAGTCGATCAAAACTGGGAGCCGAGTCCACCGGTCTCAACGTTACCATGCTGGAAGCCAAACTCACCCGAGGATCGTCGGGCGAACCTAGGTCGGTAGAGATTGGGAGATCATCCAGACAATCCGTGGACTCGGGTTGGATGGAAATGGTGATAGTGTCGGCCAAAGGATGAGGTGGAGGGTTATTTAAGCGCTGAAGATGCATCTTGCTAGCGCTATTATTATTATTATGATTAGCACCGCTCACGCTCTTGTGCAGATGGCGGCTGATAAATCGGCTAAACAATGAAGCTCCTGTGGCCAGCATCGAGAACTTGCAACTAAAGAAAAAAAAAATTAATTAGTAAAAACATAATTATACGATAAGTTGTACTTCAATAATAATAAATTATGCAACAACGAAATAGATTTTTGAGATTCCTCATAGAATTATTTTTCGGAGAACAAAAATTAATTTACTTCACCTAACAAAGTTTACCAGTGATCTGTTACGTATTCGTTAATACTGTACACTAGCTCAGCTAGTACCGTTGAATTATTTGAGAAAATCCATAAATTAATTCTTTGAACTTTTTACTCTTAATTTTTTTTTTATTATTATTACTTGGAGAGTTTGGGCCATAAACAATCTGTTTTTACTTCGTATACAAAATAATACTGTAAGCTCAAAAAATGAAAAAAAAAAATAAATAATAACAATAGTCTAGAAATTTTACTTTAACGGGCTTAACGTTTTGTGATAAGCTTACATGTAATTCCGAGTATGAAATATAGTTCAGTGGCACCGAAACGCTTTAAGTAGCCGGTGCTAACGTACCAACACCTCTTTACAATAAAGTAAAAATATTTCTAAGGCATTTCCGTTCTCTCGCTTGTCAACACAAATCACCTTTTTCCCTCTCACGGTTTTTTTTTTTTGTTCCTTCTTCTGTCTTTTTTCTCCCCGATTCCACGATCAATCTTTCACCTGTTACCTGTACGGTCAAAGGCACTTCACACTACCGAGACTTGATTTCAATTACCAGTCGTCAACCCTTTTCAAGATTATAAAATCGAATGGAAACCGGCGGTAAAAACCATAAAAAAAAACGTTTCCCAAACTTCTGAGAAAATCTTTCCGCAAATAAACCGTTACCAAATTGAATTTCCTTCACGAACGCATTTTTTTTTTTTTTTTTTGCATATATAAATATTATATAAAGTTATTAAAATCAACCTTGACGCATCTCGAAATACAGTATTCTGAAAATATGTGACGGGAATTAATTACAAAACCTCCTCCTACGTCAAAGGTGAGAGTCGTGCATCACACGATGAAAAGTGTTCAAGTTCAACAGTTATGCAAGTTGAACGATTCACTTCTACCTGTTTGTTCGGAAAATACGAGGATTAAAAATGCGAGTACATTCCGGCATTTATATACCACTTCATTGCAAGTAACAGCAAATTATTATTCATAATTCCAAACTTAAAATAATACGAGGAGATGTAAATTAAGGTCAGATGTTCTTTCTATAATAAGATTAGCAATTGTGTAGTCAAAAAGAAGAAGAAAAAAATTGTTCCAACTTCACTGCTCAATTTATAAACAAGTTAAAATTCTTTCTACGACCTCAAGTTCAACTTTTCAGAGTAAAATTTAAAGATGTTGGAACCGCTCACTACGATGACGATTCTTGCAGTTTGAATTACGCCAAGTCAAATGATTCAAAGAATTTCCAACTAAAATAAATCGTATGAAAACAATATTATTCCTATAACTTTTAAAACAAAATAAATGTATATGAAAGCAGACAGATTTATGTGTGCGATGCAGGTGTTAAGCGTTAGTTTACCTGCGTCTCATCTTTTATCTATGGTAGGAGCTCGGGGGCCGCGTTTCTATCGCTCAGTCTAGACGCATTTATATCCCTTTGACATTTACACTGGCACATCTCCACCCTCAACCGAGTCAAACCCTTAACTTTTCTCATATATTTTCTAATTAATTTTTTTTTTTTTTTTTGACTTATTTTTACTACCCTTCGTGCGAAGACGATAGAGGTCAGCGTCATATCACTCAAGGGTTGTCGTCAGTTCTTGGTTTTTTCGTAACGGTTTTTCCGTTGACGGACATTATTCACCAGAACGCAATGAAATATTGGGATGATGACGTCAGTTTCTAGCATTAAATCAATATTAATTCTGTCATCGAGTGAATAAGAAATCCCCTACCCTAAATCCCATTTCCCATAATCATTACAGAAACTACATATTTTTACTCTACCGTAATAAAAATGATGAAAAGAATATACCAAACAACGTAATTAAGCCTGAGAAAATTACATCAAAAATACCAATTACATGCTAAAAAAAAATATACTCCAATACATTTTTCTAAATCGAGTTAGTTAGAAAATGAAATGCAAAACAGTTCTCCAATTAATTTATCTAGAAAATACACCTTTGCGTTTGTATTTGTTGAAAGTTGTTAATTAAAAAGCAAATAAATACTGTATAAATATATAACAGCATTTTAAGATTAAAATAGCTTTTAAAAACTTTGTTAGTTAATCATTCATAGTACGGAATATTTTAAAAAAAAAAAAAAAAGATTGCGGCACGAATAATACGGAAAGTCGGATAACTGAAGTTTACCCTGCATTTTTAACAATAGAGATTAGCTGATTTAACAATAAATATTATCCCCTAATAATGCGGAGAGTTATTAGACTTAACAATGACAAAGTTGCAAACCAACTTAATAATCACCATTCCATCCATTCTTTTCTCTTCCCCCATTTGTATAGTTCATCAGCCTCGGTTCAGAGCCTCCTCTTCGTCCGTTTCACCTACCTCGAAATCTAAGCTTCACCGTTAACGACTCCCATCACTTTTACTTCACTCAATAAAAGTAAACCGTGCCGGTAAATGGCCTTTTACATCACTCAACTCTCCCTCATCCGTCACTCTTCTCTATCAAATTCCAAGCTGGACACTTTTTGTACTCTATTCACGTAGCGAAAGGGCTGGAAGAGATGGCGTGCTCAACGGCGGTGAAAGGGCCGGACGGCATAGGATAACGACTTACTCAGCCCAAAAAGCAACAAAAAAAAACAAAATTCAATTCCGACGCAGATCAATGCCAGGTCTATAAAAACTGTTTCCAACATGTCTTTCACCTTTTTCCCCCCCAAACAAAAATTCGTCCATCAACTTTAACTATTTACCGTAGGTGCAATAAACAGTCTCTCTAACTTTAGAACTTTCTCTACTGCTATTAAAAACCATCAAAAAATAGTCTACAGCTAGTCAACGATAATGTGGATAACAAATAAAACAAAATATTACAAAAAACATTTGTGATTCCCTACGAAAAATTAATAATAGTTCTGAAGTAAAACAAATTACTGGTACAGTACTGTATTAATATTTTTTGTCATTCCAAAATTATAAAGAATTTGTCACCTAATTTTGCACAATTATAAAAAATGAAAAATTTATTAGCCCATAATAATGCATAAAAATTTTCTTTTTTGATGTACTGAAACCCGAAATTATAGGTTAGTTTAATACACGTAAAATTAATATTATGTCTTTAAGTCAAAAAGTTTAAATTCTCCCGTCATTTTCAAGAATAACCTAAAATCATTTTTTTGTTTATGAAGGCCTACTTGGAAATTTTTTGTATTGGGTCGAAAACACATGCAGAACAAAAATAAATTTAATGGTGTTTTCATTATTTATTAAATTTATCTACATGTAACAGATAAAAAAAGCTTTAGCTAGACTAAAATCATTCTTTAAAAATGAATAAAGCTTTTTTGGCCCTGACACGTTTCTCTTAAGTCGGAAGGATGCTAGTTTCATCTATTTTATTATTATTATTATTTTTTTTTTTTTTGCCTAAGGACCAAATAAATTGAAATAGCGGTCACCCTACTGTCAACAGCACTGTTTCCATCATTCTAACATTCTGGCTTCTCGAGGCCCCGCTGTTCCTATAAACCTGAATGAGGCCAGTCGAGATAGGACAGCAAAGACCAAGCCAATATCTCAAAATTTTGACGTAAAACGTATGTCTAACTCTAGATTTCAGCTTTTGCATACAATTTTAATTAACCTATTGCATTATTAATATTATTACTCAAACTAGCAGCATTGTAGTTCTTAATACTATAGGCCCCTATTTCGTTTCCATCGCATTTCTTAATCTAAATTTGCGAGTGTTTTTTCTTTTTATTTTTTTGCATAAATGAAAATAAAATTTCTCGAATAAAATTTTGTAAAACCACTTTTTACATTATAGAATAAGATAAAACTTACTGTATATAAATTATTATATACTTCATGAAAAAATATATGGTACTGCGCAAGCCAGCAAGCATTTTTCAAGATGGCTATGAGTTTTTTTTTGTGCCTATGTCATATCTCTATGTTGAGTAGGCACAACATAGATTTTGTATCATGGCATAACAACCTGAGATACAAAAAAATAATAATAAAAAAAAAACTATCAGATCTGTCGGTGGCAAGGAAATACGATAACAAGATACATGTACAATACTTGTTATTCCTTCCTATTTGTAAGCAAAATGACCTATTTCAAGCGACCAATGAAAACCGTGAACGCAACTAATCTTATAAATTGCCATCCGTGTAGAATGTGGATGAAGCTGCTTGCTCTCAGATCGATACATCTTCAAGAAGCAAACTTGCAATTACGGAATAATCGTTGTCTACGCGCCGAATCCGCTGACCTACTAAATCCGTTATCTACAAGTAGAACCCACCGTCCTCATGTAACCCTCCCCTCCTCTTAAAAGTGTAATAATATTGTACATCCCTGCAAACACATCTATCACAAGTGTCACATTCTAATCAATTGTAATCTTCGTCTTCCATCATTCATTTCGTTGATTACTTTCCCCATCAAACCCATTTTAACCGGTGTCCGTCTCGACAGCGAAAATGAGAGTAGAGCGTGTGTGTGGTCGAGAGTAAAGCTTAGTATCCTGTCAATGTAAACACAAAACTTGAGTCGACTTCTGCGTAAGAATTTGAGTAACCGCGCGATTGATTGATAAATCGATCAGTTAAACGCGGATAATGTGTTTCGTAAACACACACCAAAGTTATTCCATGACGAATGCGCAACGTCATTGGTCATCATATGTGAGGAAAATATTGCTTTTAATGACGAAATCCTTCTACTAATTATTACGCATTTAATTTTATACGTTAAGCTCCTACTAATACAGAGGGAGCTTTCTTGGTACACATATCTTTCAACATTTCGAATAAATAAAGCTATGATAATAATAATTATTATTAATGCGAAAAGTTACTACGATATTTGAATTGCGAAAACTCGTTTAAGTTTTAATCTGGGTTTAGGAAAAAATTTTGCTCTAAATGACAATTAAATCTAGATCAAAAAATGTAAGTCTACGAGATTTACAGTAATCCACATTTTGTATTCAAAAATCCAAAAAAAATATCTCTGGCCTTTTCAATTAAAAAAAAAAAACCCCACGTGAACAAATTGTGTTATTCGTTATTTCTCACCACCGTGTCAATTATTTAATGGTTGATGCCGAAACTAGTAGCCTATTAATTAAAAGAAACGAAAATTTTGCTCATTACATGTATTGAGACGTCCCCCTATATACCTAGTACAATAAAAACGGAACAAATTTGAGCAAAAATTTATCTTTTATTTAGTTTTTTTTTTTTTTTGATGAAAAAAAGAGCTTTTATTATCATACGAAAAAGAGTAGGTTTGAGTTTTCTAATTTGCCGAACCTGATAAGTTTTAGCACTAAAGTGAGATGCCCGAAAGAAAATCTAAATATAAAACTAAATTACTCTAGGCAATTATCAAATTTGTTGATATATTGAGTGCGCAATTTGTATCTTAGCAAAAATACGTAACCGTTTATTTTCTCTGCAGTTTTGACTACATTTTTGTTTTTAGGGGAAAATGTTTGCGCAATCGATGATGTCATCGAGTTGATGTCGATTAAATTTAATTTTTCTGCTTCAGCTTTTAGGGAATATGAGACTAGCAAAGCTAATTTTAAAAAAGAAGACTACGTCAGGCTTTTTTTTTTTTTTTACATCGATCTTCGATTTTCATAGATGAAGAATCAATATTCGATTAAAAGTCGTCTAAGAAAATAGTGACTCGTTTCAAATCTGATTATCAAAGTACATTTGGCGGCAGCTTTCATCGACGCACTCTTCAAATCCTTTTTACATTGCACTATACCGCTACTAAAAACAACCTTTTTGTAAAAACCAAAAATAATAAACAAATAAAACAAACACGCTTCCTTAAAGTATATTCTGATACTGTCGGCACTCAAAAGATGTAACAATTTAATCTTTATTTAGAATTTTGATGAGAGCAAAAAATGAGTTTAAAAATTTTTCAAGCAAAATTGATTACGCCGGATAAACAATCTCTAGAATTTAATAATTTTAATAATGGTGTGGGTATGCACAAGCTGTTTGACATTTTTTAAAAAAACCAGAAAAGCGAAATCTCGGGAAACAAATTTAAGAGATTTTATGGTTTCAATACTTCTCATAGAAGGTTTTGGAGAAAAAACTAATAATTAATGATATTGAAAACATGCAAATTCTTTAAAAATACTCGTATAGTAATTATTGTTACGTGATTTCCTAAATTAAAAAAAAACAAACAAGACTGATTAAAAAAACATCAGTAAGTCTTATCGTACCTGATTTGCATTAAATTAATTTCTATTTTTTTCCCCTTCAATTCTTCTAATGACCGTGCAAATGCCGAAAATTAGAGTCAAGATAGATTTTTGCAAGCTCGCGTGCCTCAATTTCTACTTATATTTCTTTTATAATATATTTTTATAACTAAAATAATAAGCATTCTTTCCTAAGCAAATTATAATCATTCATTAGGTTTATTAAGATAACACTGAATGATTCAATAAACATCCTCTATAGTCTATAATAGACACTGAATGATACCAATAGTTTCCAATCTATTTTGACTCTTAACTTAAGGCGCTCGTAGAGGAAGAGAAACGGAATTGCCTGTAACATTTTTACTGAAAACTTGCGACGTCACATTATTGATTTTCCACAAAAAACAAAAGAAAAAAGTATTTTGCACCTACAGTATTTTCAAAGGTCAGGTTTTACTGGCAAAACTTTTGAGAAGAGGTTTGTTGGAAACACGTTTACAGAAGATGGATTTAGTTCCACCAAGCCATTTGCATTCACACCAAAATGTGAAACTACTTTCACTGATTGAGACCAGTTTCAAAAGTCTGATAGAAACTGGATATAAGCAAAACTATTTTCGTTTGTTTAAAAAAAAAAAAATTTTTTTGCCAAAAAAAATATTGTTGTATGTCAACTACAGCATTATAGAAAATAAACATCAATAACCTCGTCAAAAAACATTGAACTTCATTAAAACTATCTCTAAGTTCGGTAAATATGGGTTCGTTACCTTTCTTATTTTACCGATCAACCTTGACTAAAGCTTCAAACTAAATCACCAAATTTGATAGATGTGATAGATTTCATGTACTGTTAATATATTTTGTTTACACCTGAAGATCTCAATTATGCAAATTTCGGTTAAATCTTAATATTAAAGACAGACGAAGCTACGTTAGAAAATGCATGTCCAGTATTTGTAGAATTGCGCATGTATTCCCCTATTAAATGCGCCTAACTTTTGATCTTGTTTCATAAAACTCTTATTATTTTAATCTTTTTTTTTTTTTTTTTTGGAAATATAGCACCCGTTTGGTAGAACCGCTTTTTGTCGCCAAAAAGTCAAGATTCACTCGCTGATCATATTTTTATCACGAGCAATAGACTCATTTTTTTAAGTAAAATTTTCGTCAATTGTTAATAATAAAACTAATAATTCTAAATTCGGAAAGAAGAGGCATCACAATGTTAATATACGGTAATCTGTAAAGATGTAAACTAAAACTTCACTGCGAATTCGCCGTAAGCAACACTTCACTGCGTAGTACGTTAAGAGATTAGAACATTATTTTATCCAACCGTAGACCAAACTAACATTATTTTCTCCCTATCCAAACATTCCTCTCACCGTATATTTATTCAGCTAATCTTTATCCACGAATATTAGATAAGCTCTCTAATTACATATCTCAGCATTATCATAAATTGCGTGATATATCCAAGGCTTTGGATTTTGGAATCGTTTACAAAAAAAAAAAAAGTAGAAAATCTAACTGCCACAACTTCGGCATAAACCTATCGATCGAAATTTCCAAATAAAATATTACCGTCATTAATTCTTATTATATTCAGGTGTTTTTCCTTGCGCAACTTAACCTCGCCATTAAACACGGTAAGTGCATTACCTGCTACAGTATTTCGCATCACACCTGCATTTCTAGTGCAAATACATTATTAGCCCATTATCATCGCAACATGCACGTGCTCTCATATTTCGTCACCACCCAGCACTTCAGTTTTAACACTAATCTCGTTTTATATTTATCTAATTTTCTTAAACCATCCTGGCAAATATGCTTACAACTGCGGGAGCGTAATATTTTTCGTTTTTATAAAAAAAAAAAAAAACTCGCTTAAGTTTAAAATCTGTCAAAGAAAGAAGTTTTATTAATTTGTGGAGCCCACATTTTATAAGCCAAAATTAAGTCGCTTAGTCTAGATTAAAAATTCTGGGAACGATAAAATAGCCATTACGTGTACTTGTAGGATGGTTTACTTAATAATTATAATCGGAATGAGTGAACAAAGTTAGCGTCTGAGGCTGACTAACGATTATAAACCAACCCTTCGACTTTGAATAAAAAAATTCGACGATAAACCAACGAAACCCAAAACGAATAACAAAAAAGAGATCTAAAAATACTTCTTCAAACATGGAATAAGACTCGGTAAAAATAAATCCGTTAATCCGATGTTGCAGCGAGTTAATTAAAATAGACTCCGAGCAAATAAAATACGAGCCAAACAAACGTCACACCCAAAAACAACAAATAAGTTAATGAATTACCGATCGGAATGATAGATGTTAAAAGATAACCTAACAATAGTTCGACCTTGAAATTGTTAAATTTGCATAAAATATTATGCTTAGTACTTCCAGCAATAAGTTAGTTGGCAAAAATATATTATGCAGTAACTTATATTTCTAATTTATTCCTGAAATTATTTCTCCCGAATAAATAATAGAACCCCTAGGTAAAACCACAAAGTAAACAAAACGTTGAATTATGAGCACAATACAGTATGTACTATGTAGGCTATTAATTTAAAAAAATAATAATGATAAAAATTATGTTCGAAAAACGTTTAAAAACAGTGTTTTACTTAACAGCAGTATTAAAAATGCATGTACATGTTAATCACATGGATTCGGCTGCATGGATTAACAAACTTAAATTCTGAGTAAAATGAAATCTAAATAAAAATAGATCCTCTAAAGCAAACAAACAAAAATGTTGACAATTTTAAAAATTTAGGAATTCAAACCGCTTCAACAGACAATAAAATTTTATTAAAGCACGAGGTAAATTGATGAATTTGCGTATCGTAAAATAGGATCGACTTGTACGCAATCAAACGTTTGATTGCAACCGCAAATTGCAGTGCGTGATCATCCACACACAAAAAAATTTTAAAAACTTTTCGGCAAGTGTACCAAAGGATGAGAACTCTTCTGAGTTACAGTATCTTGTAGATTTCTAGGTCAATGGTAAATATCGATTTTCTCGCGCGTTCAAACTCTACATGTAACAATATTCCCATTCTGTGGATCCTCAAATTTCTTTGTCGGCCTTGATAGACCCTCAAATACCGGTCATTATCAACGAAAGAGTACATGTACATAAAGACGCGTCCGGATAGAAACGGGAACCTCACCTCTTTTTCCAAGAAAAAAAAAAAAAAAGAATGTACCGGATGATGGGTATTTATCTTACCTATCTCACGTTTTTTTTTCATTGAGTATTATGAACAAAAGAGTAAAAAAAAATTTGACTCTTGTGTACATTTATTCCGTCAACGTGGCGCTACTCGTTACTAAGACTGGTACCGCGTCTGAATAAACATAAATATTTTAATCTTCTTCTACATGTATTGCTCCCTAGACTTCTTCAGTATTTTTTTTAAAGAGGCTTCCCCGAGGGCGAGTTATCATAAGTATGAGTTTTAAATGCCCATTATTTACCTTTTAAGGCATTGTGCGCCACAAAAACGCTAGAAAGGGCTACTATACACTAGCCTCAAAGCTACTGCGACCAAGAATAACGGGATTAATGTTCATAAGAGCCAACAATTTAATAAAGTTGGGTTTAATTTTAGCATCGAACGAGCACGTGGTTAAAAAGTCATGTGGATTACACGCTCATTATTTCTAATTAGTTAATAAAGGGATATTTCTAATTGGCTCGCGCTTTTAATGCGACGCTTCCGTATTAAATTTTGCTGCTTTCTTTCAAATTACAGGAACTAGCTAGGAACCGATACATCCGCTTTTTTCTTCCAATTCTAGGTATCGAATTTGAGTGCTGACGTCCTAATAATAATACCATATTGTGCGTACATTTTTATACAATTGAAAGTTAAATCGATAGAAACGAGCCGACCTTTGCATCCGAAATTTTTTTTTTAGGAAAAAATAAATTTATTTGTATTCAAGGTTTTCTTTTATTCTTTTTGAGATTTTGTCGTCCGTCAAAATTTTTGTTATTATATGTAAAAAAAAAAAAAACGTTTAACAACACGCTACGCTAAATTTCTTTTGTCAACCTATCAACATTAAACTATAATGTATCTTCTCCAGAAAAATTCGTTGAACTTGAAAACATTTTTCGAGGGGGCCTTCCCTGGGTTACAAAAAATTATATTCTTCCCATCTCACAATACCATTCGCGCTTTCGCATCCCATTGTGAAACCAACCTCACAAGTTAGATAAAAGTTTACCTGACCGATTCGTAAACACAATACTTGCCTATAAACCATAAAAAAAAAAAAAATACATTACGAAAAGGTCATGATGAAACGAATGAGTAGAAGCAATTTCATAATTACCAATTAGATCACGTTACCTTAATGGATATTACTGTATAAATAATATAGAAAAAAGCTCACTGGGCTTTTTTTTTTTTTTTTTTGCCTCGATTAAGAGTTAAGTTATTTTAAGAAGAGATCAATACTTAATTACAACGCGTTCAAGAAGAATAAGCGTGACCTCAAATCGATACGATGTTATTTTATCTCCGCGTCTATAGGGTCCTGTATGCACCGGCGACTGCGGTTCCACGTGGGAACCAGTCCTGCCTAATCCTCCCACGTCAAATCGATAAAACCAATCTTAATAAGCTCGTAATATTTAATAGAAAAACGCAGAAAAACATTATCGTTTTAAATACTACGAAAAGATAACATCTCAATGGAAGCGCGCACTTTTCGTATGCGTCGAATGAATGAACTTTTCGCAGCATATGGCGTATCATCCGCTCTACTTTTTCCCTCACCGGTAGTTACGACGAATTATTAATACACTACATAGATAATTTTTAAGAAACAAATAATTCAAGTCACTTACTGTTAATCTTTATTGATGAGGTGTGAATGTGCAGAAATGAGAGCGAGCGACAGATCGATGATAAAGATGGAGAGATGGTGGTGTGGGGATGAATCTACGGCCTGTCGAGAACGGGCTCCGGTGAATCGCCGGCCGAGGAAAGCCTCTGGCAGACGGAGGAGAAGGAGTAGTTGGCGGCAGCGGCGCAGTAGCAGCAGCAGCGAGAGCTTGAGATCCTATTGACGTTGGCCAGGATAGAAACGTTGCTCATCCTCATACCCAAATTATTGCTCGGATTATGATTCTTCACGTTTTGGCGGCTATCGAAGGATGCCGAAACTACTACCCTATCGATTGGGACGTAATTTGTAAGCGAAAAGAGAAGGTAATTTTCTCTCTTACACCTAACACACCAACAACAAGCGCTCATCGTCTGGAAAAGAAAGAAAAATGGTTCACGAAAAGAACATGAAGGAGGGAAGATGATGATGAACCGACGCGGTGCATGACGGGAAATGGTGACGTCAGCCTGCGTCATTTGGTAAACGTCATCGATATGCGCACGCTCCCAAACTTAGCGCTTTCAATATTGTGTTTTGTGGTGAAATTCTAGTGGAAAATAATCTATCAAAAGGAATAACAAAAAATAAGAATAAATGTTTTCCATTAATACGCGTGTTATGCTTGAGGGGTTTTTTTTCTTCTTGTATTACAGTACAGAACTCTATTATTATTTTTTTAACACACAAAGGCAGGGAAATACGCACAGTAATTACATAACTTGTTGTATAGGCCTACACTGTATTTAAATATACAGTACTGTATTTCATAATAAAAATCTTAAATTTGGCTTTCGTTCATCATTTATCTCTTTTATATGCATTTAAAATAAAATTATGCTAAATTTTCCTTGATACCAGTACAATAATACCGGTATTGAATATACAGTACAGTAGTCATGTTGTTAAAAATATGTTAAGCTTAACAATAAAAAAAAAATTAAAAACAACAATAACAATAATAAATAAAATGTAATTCAATTTTGTACAACAACAAAAGTTAAATAAAATGTAGGGCTAATTCAATTTTCTTAAAATATATTTTTAAATTTTAAAAGCATTTTGAAAAGCGCAGTTTAATACGACGCAGTAGGCTACTCAATGACGCGTCAAATTCCAAATAATTGCGAAATAATTTCGTAAAGAGTATATAGAAGGAGCATTAATTCACATGACTTTGATGATGATAAATTAAGCAAAATGTTTCATCAGGTTTTGATTGTCTTCTTAACAATTCGTAATTAAAGCTAACTTATGATATGAAATGTTCAGTTAACACTCAATGCAGGCAAAGTGACATAACTTGCGTCAACTAATCGTGATCCTTCATAGAAAACAACAAATAATAAGATCGGGGGATTTACAAAAGAGATAGAATTGATGTATCATACCGAATTGTAAACTTAATTATATTATTTATATTAAGTCAAGTCACTTTAAGGTCAAGGCAGGAAGCTCGGTTTTTAAATAAAAAAAATAAACTTCGTGCCTGCAACCTGGTAAAACACATGTAGGCCTATTGTAAAGATGATATTAACCTACTGCAATAATATTATTATTGTTAATTGCGTATTTAATATTCAGTGTATTTCAACGATACCGCTTTACATTTTTTTTTTTTTTTTGCATTTTTTTAAAAAATAATAATAATAATAATAATATATTTTTTTCTTATTTACATTATTAGCACTTTTACTTAAAACTATCAAAACTTTAATAATTTGTTTATTAATGTCAGAAAGAAAAGTTAGCTGGTACCTGATAAATTTCGCGATTCCGGTGTAAAATGTTTGAGCTACGTCACTAAGCTGATTTATTTTTATTGAGATGATGATAATAATCTCAAGGAAGATCCTTCTTTCTTACGGGTACACTTTAGATTCTAGAAAAATAAAAACAAGCTTTATAATTTTTACTTTCTCCAAGTTAGAGAATATTATTTTGACCCCCGTTCACCTAAATTTACAACTGAGCCGGGATCGTAAAACAAAATTGCATTTCTCCAAATAAATAGCAACAAATAATGCACTTTGCATGTGTATGAAATATACATGTATAACCTTTCCTATAAGCTCAAGGATAAATTTGGAAACCTTTTCAATTCATTTCACCCGTCATATTGCAGAATTTTTAACAAATATACTGTAAATAAACTATTATTTTACGAAAAAGAAAAATACAAAGCATATGTAAATGATAACATTTTTCGGTCTATTCATGCTTGCGCCAGATCAAATACTGGTATATTGTAATTACAAAAAAATTCATGAATCTAAAATTGGTGCACATCAAATTCGAATTAATTGAAAATTTTAAACAATGGTAGTACCGGTAATTGCACGCAATTTGATGTTGGCGACAGATCTCCGATGCACATGTCAAGTTTCTCCAAAGTTTTCCTGGAAAATAAGATAAAGCATTAAATTAAAAATATGAAATATTATTCCGATAAGTATAAATTACCTGAAATGTGCAAATTTAATTATTTATTGTTGAAAAACGATTGTCAAAAGCTTCAACAATATAGAAGAATGTTGTAGATTATTATTCTAAGAAAATAAATTAAATTTCTTATTCACCAGTAAAGCACAATAAGAAATAATAATTCTGTGTTAAATAATTCTACGAGTGCTCAAGGTTATTATCATTAAATAAACACACATACACACATACAAAAAAAAATACAGTTACTTAATGTTGCGTCAAATAAATCCAAATTATTTTCAAATTAATCTGCGTTTAACACGTCTCTCGAGAATAATAAAGATTTAATAATATTATTTCAATTAAAATATAATTTACAATTTAGTTAAGAGTTCAATTCCTCCTTAATATCTTTACAGGTACATGAAAGAATAATATTAGACGAATAATATTAATAATTGAATAATTCCGAGAGAATAATAGAATATTATTCTGCTTATTCATGATTAAAACATTTTTTTTTCTCTAACCAAATGTCTGAAGATAGTGATTCGAAAGTAAATGCGGTATCGAGCGATGTGTTCACATTAATCACATTGAAATGTACATTACATTACACGGAGACGCGACATGTGCGCTTCCCATTACATTTACAAAGAATTAATTAATAATAAATTTCAGATGTGACAATTATTATGTACATTTTATATACACGAGGTAAAATTTTAACTGTTTCACACGCGATTCAACTCGATGGAGGATTGGAGGACGATATATTTTAACATGTCAAGGAAATAGCGCTCTATATATCAACACTAAACTCCGTCCCAAATCCTCTTCATTTTTTTTCTTCCGGATGTTTCAAATCGATAAAACTTTAGAATAAATGAAAAAAATATAGGGAATAGGATTCATCGACTTTGAGGACGTGAAATTAAAATTGAATAAGCGTAATGTTTAAGGTCGCTTCATTGCCTCTCAAGGCTAAAAAGTCAAGTTATAATAGAGGAATAACATTAAGAAATTGAATAAATTTCCACGCCATTAGAATATTATTCAACGATAATTGGTTTTACATTAAATCGCAATGATTAAATTATTTAAATAAATATACAATAACGGAAGTTCAAAATAATGAACACATTTCTGCATATTATTTACCGTTTATATAAAAAAAAATTATACAGTATTTTTTAAAATATTGTTTTCTAAAAAATTTCTAATAGCGAAATTAAGTAAATGCATGCTAATTATTTTAAAGTGCTTGAAATGATAATCTGCAGTAATGATGATATTTCAAAAATGATAAACGAAACGCGCAAAAGTGTGCATTTCTAAAAGGAGACCGTAATTTGGCACCAGAATTCCTCAACCAATCATTACTGTGACTTGTAATAATTAGTATGCCAATTAAATAGCGGTAATAACTGACACCAAGGTAAAATAAGTGAAGAAAGGTGAATGCTCAGCATGCAGATAAGGGCAACAACCCACATGACCAGTATGAGGCACTTCCAACCGATCATCGCATTATCACAACAGCATTCGACGTCTGACACTAATAGCTTAAAACCACCTTACTAAAAGTAACCCTTTAAATGTATGCACTTAACCACAGCCTGAATCTCAATTGAAATTAAATACAGAAGAGTTAGTTGGAAACAATTTCTCGTACAATTGTTCCAATTCAACACGAATCTAAATAGTTATTTATTTTCGGTTGCAGATTAATGAAAATAAGGTTTAATTATTAAAAAATCAACTTAAAATGACATATTTACCGTTGATTTTATAAATTAAAATAAACAAAAATTAAAACAGGAGATTAGCTGTTATCAAAATTTGAAGTAGAAGCTATTAACTTTTTGAAATTTTCAAGAGCTTGACAGACATGATTTTATAAACAAACTGGATAAATTTGCGCATTCTCTAAATTAACTAGAATTGAAGTTTCTGCTGACGTTAATAACGTACGTTGCAGTGTTTTCTATGACACTTCTTCCAATAAATGT
>JAQGAZ010001962.1:0-22127 GCA_034692225.1 Polydesmus complanatus | reverse complement strand
GGTCAACCACCCACAAACACACAAACCCACAAACCCACAAAGAAACAAATACCGGGCTAGCGCTTTATATATATAGACTAGCATTGGCGCACGTGCGTATTTACACCTGGTCAACCACCCACAAACACACAAACCCACAAACCCACAAAGAAACAAATACCGGGCTAGCGCTTTATATATATAGATATATCAACCTTTTGTGGGGTATCCACAACCGCGCGGACGAAAATGCGATATTTTTTCCCTTTTTCTAGAGGTTTATTGATAAATCCGTTGTGAATAATTCCATCTCCGAGTCTAAATAAGTACGGTATGGTTTGTTGAAGGAACTTTGCGGAAATATAAGGATAGTCGCCAGCCGATTTTGGAGAAGACGTCAACTAAAGAAAAGGTTAATAAATCCTTTTTACTAAATTAATAAATAAAAATAATATACTTCTTCCAAAGAATATTGATCAGGCTGCGTCGCCTTTTCGTCAGGAACAACAACTAAGTAGTAATGACTTATAGGTCCAAATTCTTCCGATGCCTTTGGTAAAATCACCGACATTTCTTGTCCAGAAGCGACGTAGAAATCGGGCTTAACCATTGGTTGAGGCGCTGAACATTAAAAATTCAATAAATAATTCAAAACTAACGCTTAATAAATAAAACCAATATATTGTTTTACCTGCCATAGCCGTCGTACTAGTAATTTTAGCAGCAGGTCTAAATACTTCACTTTCCGGAACTGCAGTCACATTGACATCATAGCTGGTAAATGGCGAGAGATCGTGAATTGTAAATGAAGTTGCTTCCGCGTCGGCTTCGACAATTTTAGGTTGAATAACTTGAATCTGTGGATTTCCGTGGCTATCGCGAAACTCTTTCACCGCACCGTACGAAATTTTGTAATGAATAGGGTCAGTTTTAAATGGACGTTTCCACGAAAGCGTTACGGAATGAGTAGTAACGCTGTGAGCGCGCAAATCTCGAACAACGTCATCGGGAGAAACTTTAACTAGCACAGATTCGGAAAGTTGTCCGAATGACACATTTGTTCTGGCTGCTATTTGAATAGCATACATAGCGTTTTTACTTAAACTAAACAACTCTACAGATGGAGTTAAAGGGATATCACGGTATTCCCACTGATCCAAATCAGCAGTTGCAGTTGTAGTATAAAAAACCTATACGGTATAAAGAAAAAAAAAAGTTTGTTATAATACTACAACAAATTTAAATTATAAATATGAAATCTTGCTTTATATCCTAAGGCATCAGTCGTCACAGCCGGTGGCTCCCACCACAATTCAATAGAGAAATCGGAGGTAGCCAATCCTCGAACGTTTTGAGGTGGTGGCAAAAACACCGATGGAGGACGAAACTCTAATGGTGTGCTCCATGGTCCAGCCCCTTCAAAAAAAAAAAATGAACCAAATATGTTATTTAGAAATTGTTAATAAATAACTGCCAACTACCTTTAGAAGTAAAAGCCTGAATTTTGACTACATAATCAGTGTCTCGACTTAAATCTTTAAAAACTGTTCGAAGAGCAGTCGAGTTTCTTTTTCGAACTCCGTCTGCATCGTTTTTCTTTTGAAAATGGACGGTATAATTTACAATTTCTCCGTTACGATGCGCCAAAGGCGGAGGATCCCACCAAATAGCCACAGTAAGTGGCGATTGTAATACGTATGATACATTTTGAGGAGACATAGTTGGAACTAAAATGTTAAAAAAATATAATAAAAGATTTAAAACATAAAATTAAATCATTTCAATAATTAAAAAGTGATCATAAAACTTAAGTTAATTACTTCCATCTGGAGTTTTAACAAGAGTTATTGCTTCCTGACCATGTCCAACGTTGTTTTTACCAGCAACTCGAACTTCATACACAACGCCTCTATCTACTCATTTAAAGCAAATTTAAGTCTCAATGTTAGCTTTCAAAGTTGATTTCGTTACCTAAATTATCTAATCTCATGCTAAAAACATCAGATCCCGGCAGTTCCGACTCAATGGGTGGAAATCCTTTCTTATTATATCGAAAACGAAACCCGAGAAGAGCACCGTAGGTTTGTGAAGGCTGATTCCATCGAGCTTCAACTGCCACCGTAGGTTGTTCTTGAACTACCACTAAACTAAGATTTGGTCGATTTGGCACTAGAAAAAATATACATGAGTTTTACAACCTATCTAGCATCTAAAAAGGCATTTTTGCTGTTAACATTTTACCTCCACCAGGGGTTCGTATCGTTTTTGCTCTGCTTCGAGCACCGTCTCCTTTCCTGGTGAACGCGGATACTTGAGTGGAATAAGTGGTATCTGGTTGAAGCCCAGCTACGTGAAACTCTTGAGCTTTACCATCGGGAATATCGTAGCGCATAGGCTCGCTGACCAAATCCCCGGCCTCGTTCACTTCTTGAACGTGAATCTGATAACCGCGGATAATTCCATTTTGATCATCGTCCATCGGAGGTTTCCACTCCACGTGAATTGTAGTGGAATTGACGCTGGAGACGCGAACCTTTCGAGGATCGCCAGGCACTGTAACGAGTCAAACTTTGTCATACTTAAACGTATCAAAAAGTATATCAGAAGAAATTAAGAGTTAAAAGACGTAGCATTCTACCACCATGACCCACAGACAGATCTATCGAAAATAAGTTTTTTCCCACAATGTTTCTTTTTTTTAAAAAAAATTCCAAAGCCGATTACCAAAACGAAAAACAAAAACTAAATACAGAAAATGAAAAAATAGTAGAAAACCATAACATCGCCCGATAGTACATAGTGAAAGTTGATTGAATATAAACAGAATAATTGCATTAACATGAATCTAATCAGCAAATATGGCAAACAAATAGTAATAAGAGAAGAGAGAGAGAAAGCAGTAGCAGAGCAGCAACAGCAAAAGACACAATATCCCTAAATATAATAGCCCCTCAATCGTCCGCATTGACCAGTCTGACACTCAACTGCCGTCACGGTACACCGCAAATTACACCCTCCTTCTCTCTCTCTATTTGACCATGGGTAAGCAAAAACTGCCCATTGTAAGTTTAAGTTGGAAAAAAAAAAAGGAATATAGTTGGAAGTTAACGATTGCCCTGAATATTATGTTCGTTTGAATCGATTCATTGATAAATCAATCATTTATGATAAAAATGTATCAATGTGTTTGGACTATTTAATTAAAAATAGATCATGTTTATTTTTCTAACTAAGTAATAATTATGTGGAATGCAAAAGTTAATTACTTTAATATAAGAAACATCGCCGAAAAAGCGATGAATTGTTTATAGAAATCTTTGTAAGTTTAAAAATCTAAAATATTAAATATTTGTTTTGTGTCAAGAAAAAGAGAGAGAGAAGAAAGAAAGATTTATGTAAAAAGATTTCAATGATTATAAAACGAAGTTATTTACAACAAATATTAAAATAAAACCGATGAATTGGTTTAAAAAACTAATCGATGATTTAAACGAAAAACAAATAAAACATTAATAATTAAAAATAATGAAGAGAAACAGGGCATGAAAGAAGGAGAACAAGACAGAAAACAGATATGAAACGTTATAAATAATTTAGAAGATAATTGCAAGATTTTTCCATGGCTTGAAAAAGTCACTTTTAAGATGTGTTAGCACTGACGTTAAAAAACTGACAAAACGCTTTATATGATATTGATATGACAAGACATAACAAGTTAAAGCAAAACGAATAGAAAGAATATTTACTTAATGTTTTTACTTTAAAATCGAAAAAAAACAAACAAAAGAAATTCTAAGAAAAATAATAATAATAATTGCAATAGCATAATTATATATTTTTTCTTTAAATAAAATTCTAAAGTTAAGCAGAGAACTTACTGAATAGAAATTTTCCATTTAGCTAAATTATTGTCTGGAAGAAGTAAAAACAAAAAAAAAGAAATAGTAATAGGAATATTATGTGATGCGAAGAACGCTATCTGTAGGTACTCAAATAGATTTTATAATTTACATTCCACAGAATTCTTTCACAATGATCGCTGATAGAGGAAATTCCTAGAGAAGATTGTTCTTAATAAAAAAAATCTAGGAAAAGAAAGCTTATTTTTTTAAGAGTGAAACCTAAACAGGGCAGTGACCGAGTGATATAAAAACAGGGAAGAGCGGAGCAGGAGGAGTGCGGTGCGGTGGTTGGTGGTGGTAGTACGTGTGTGTTCGGACGGAGGTGGATCGTGCAGACAAATCATCATAGAAACATAATAATATATACATAAAAATTCTGAAAAAGTTACGGAAAAAAGATGAGATATAAACAAGCTAAACACAATCTGAAAAACTAATTTTAACGAGAAGTTTGATGTTTCCATGAGAAGAACGAATAACGTTTAATTAAACGAATACTTTTTTTTGGTAATAACGAAATTAAATCATGCTCACCAAAACAAGCAAGTTCAAATAAATGAACCAATGTGCAAAGAACAGCGTGAATTCAAAGAAACGAAACAAAAATCAAAAAAAAAAAATAAATATGTTAAGAAAAGTAGCAAGAACTACATAAAAAAGAAAGTGAATAGGAAATTAAAATGATAACAGAATTAGTGGCGAGATAAACCTTTGAAAAAATAGTCCCAAAAAGATTTTTGTTTTTAAAAAAAAAAGTAAAAAGCTCGAATAAAGTATTGGTTCAAAGGTTTTCTCGCCACCGACTAAACACATGAGAGAGAAATTTGAAAATAAAATCAAATAGGAGTGCAGCGAGTTAGTGCAGTGCATAGATCTTAAGATAGGAAGAATTTGATTTTTTGAACCCGACGAAGGTGGGCAGGCAACGCTATACGTACCATCCTCGTCAGTTCGAACGATAATAAAGGATGAATAAGGCCCATCCCCGACCACGGTGCCGGCAAGCACCCAGATCTTGTATTCTGTCCATAGCTTTAACCCATCCAACACGTAGGAGTAGGATTGTCGCTCAGAGTCGGCAGTAACAACCTCGGATTTAGGTTCTGACGCCTCGGACACCGCCGGCACATATTTGATTTTAAAGTAGGAAAGCAGGCCATTTTGCTGGTCGGGTGGAGGGGGTTTCCAGTGCACACGGATGGAACGGGAGGTCACAGCTTCGCCTTGCACATCTTGGGGTGGGGCACCTGGAACTGCGGAGGAGGAGGAGGAATGGGTAATAGTGCATTTGGGAAACAACATATCTCAAGCGGATAAACTCTTTAAAAGTTTAAATTGAAATAATAATGATTTTATAAAAACTGCCTTTTCGTAAAAATTTTAAGAAACAAAAACAACCAAAATAAAATAAATCAACTTAAAAAAAGTTATCCAACTTTAGAATCATTAAATTAATATTCAAATCAAAAGTAAATAATTATTTACTATAATACGCCGCATTCAGATGTTTAATCTGAACGCGACGAAAAAATTGAGAGCTATTAAAAAATGAAAAAAAAAAAAAGAAAATCATAAAACCATAATCAAAATAAAATTAACGTGAACCAAACATAATTAAATAAAAAAAATTAAAATGATTTATAAAATTAATTATAAAAAACTGAGTAATTTGATAAGGGTTCGAGGGGTGTGTGACGTGTTCCATGCGATGTGTAGTGCAGTGGCTAAATATGGGTTTCATGGGACAAACAACAAAGGTAATCAGTATAAAATAATAAAAGTAGTGCAGATGAGGCTGGATTATTTGCAATTCAATTCCGCATGCCTTTAATTAACTTATTCTTTTATTAATATTATTAAAAAAGTTATATATTCTTTTTTTGCTGCATTTTCTTTTAAAATTGCCATACTCTATTAACTAGACCGCACATGCATTACGCGCCCTTGAATAACTCATCAACTCTTGATTAGTTATGTAAAAATAATTATGACTAAATTATTAATTTATTTAATAATCTTCATTTCTCTCTTCGTTGTACAGCGTTCCCAGCGATAAATATTAGACAATATTTAGACAAACACAAAAAACATGTTTGGGACAAAACATATATATATGAAACAATAACACGATAAAGCGTATTCTATTACGCCGCTAAAATTGTGGTTTTGTACACTTAATCGTATACTTAAATAGGAATCAACTTGCTAATTACTTGGTTTTGTTTATTTGTTCCATGTTATAAAATCCCTTAAATATGCGCTAAACTTAACACGTCACAGTTCCCCATTTAGTGTAAACAATGGTTCACTTTTAACAGCTACAATGTTTGGTTTAATGAGCTTTCTCCTTCTTTAATGCTCTGCCCCAATTATTAATATAGAAAAAATCTGAAAGACAATAATATCAAACAAAAAAATAAATAACGAAAGCGAAAGACTTGAAAACAGCTTTTTTTTTTCCTTTCAACCAATCTTGTATGAAGAAAAAACAAAAAAAAAGACACATAATTGTGATCGGATTAAAAAAAAAATGGTTCAAGCCGTCAAATCTATCTCTTTCATTTTTTTACTTACCAAATTGCTCTGTTTTAACCATGATTGGAGGAGTTGCTGCTCCTTCACCGTGACTCGACCTGGCAGCTACCCACACGTAATACATAGTGTTGGGAGCCAGCGAAGTCAAAGTATACACTTCCGTCACAGGAATACTACGATGATGAACTTCTTTTGTATACGTATCGTTCCAATAAAGTTCATAGCTCAAAATTGTATCAACAGGCTGTGACGGTCTTTGCCAAGAAAGTTCAACAGAAGTCGCGGAATTTGAAGAACTTCTTAAATTCGTGGGTTGACTAGGCACTAAATTGTTTCAAGTGTTAAACATTTAAATACTACTTAATATTCAACGAGCATTACTATTAAGCATTACGAAACATTTGTAAACCTTGCTGGCTATTAAGATTTCGACAATCACGACTTACCTCCTGTTTGACTTTTGACTTGAACAGATTGCGAAAGTGGTCCTGGTCCTATATTTGTATAAGCTTGAACTCGAATTGTATAAACGATAAATGGTGTGAGATCACTAATTGTAGTTAATTGACTATTATCCACCAACTGAGAATCCCAATTAGCAATAGGAAGGTTTGGATTCGCAGTATAATAAACTTTATAACCCTGTTTAATTATAAATGTGCAAGTTTTAATTAAAAAAAAAAAAAATACCGGTATATGGATATTCATTCGAATTAAAATGAAACAATCAAAATTACCATAACGGCTCCATTGGGCTCCTCCGGTTCATCCCATTTAATCACCATGGTGCTGGCGCTTAGTGGTCGAGCATGGATATTTCGCGGAGCGCTACTGGGTTCTACAATTAAAAAAAAAAATTAAATTAATATTCAAACCCTTAAAAATACATTTTATAAAAATGAATAAGCACATATTAGAAAACATAACCTTTCTCAACTTACTGCAAATGGATACAAAAATAAAACATTTGAACGCAAGTATTGCTCGTATAATAAAAAGCGTGATCAAAAGAATTTTAATGTTAAATGTAGTACGCTTAAAATCAATATTTTAAAATAATGCAGACGGAAACGCACATCAACGAGCAATACTTGGTTGTAACACATCAACTTAAAATACAATTTCTTGACATTGCAACAACAAAGCTTTTATCTTATATTAAACAAAAACAATGATTAAAATAAATATTTTAACGGAGCATCTGAGCTGCAAAAACAAATTTTGTAAGCGATAAAGAATTCGCTCCAAATTAGTCAATGAAAGTTGAAAAAGAGAATTTAAAAGGTAATTAGAAGAAACTTTATGAGTTAATAGCAAAAGTGGAAGAACAGTGATATCTTACTTGAATTAGTTTGCCTATCAGTCGGTAAAAGAACTGCAGTAAAGGAAAGGAAAAGAAAAATAAAAAATTAGAATATTTCAAAAAATCGAAATTCTAAATAACATTTCCATATCACAAAATTAGTAGATTCAATAGAAGAGTTCTAAACACAGATAGTAACAATCGCCTATTCGAATCTTTTTATTGTTGACATTTTCATTTCGCAGAATTTTAAAAAGACTATAAAACGCATTATCATAACATTATGTAACACACTTACTGGTCGGTCCTTCTGCTTCGACTGGCGTTAAAGGAAATAAAAATAAGCGATAATCAAAAGTAAATTTAGCATCATAATAAATTCAACAATTTCAAAAAAAGAAACAAATTATTTTCATCTTTTTTTCGTTATCGCGAATAATATAATGGTAAATAAGAGTAAAAAAATATATTTTTCCAGTTTGTATTAGTTCGCAACGTCGATGATGTAAAAATTTAAAAAAAGGAGACATTTAATTGGGTTAAATTTGAAAGAATCAATAAGAGGATTTAAAAGCGTAAACAAATGGGTAAATAAATGACGACCAAAACCGCGAGCTCGATAAAATGCAGCAGCGCCAGTGGAAAAAAAAAAAAAAGAAAGTATTAACATGACGCGATTTAAAAGTAAAGTTGAAAAAGTTAAACAACAAGTAAATAAAATTGGATCTGACTGAATGAATAATTCGTTCTCCCCAGAGACCAAATACCCATTGTAGCGTCCAATTTATAAAAGACACGAGGAAGGACTAATAACATAGGGAACGAGTCTATACAGTACAGTACATGTATATGCCTTTCGTAAGCGTGAGCATGTTTCCCGCTGTCCATCGAGAGTACATCAATACGCAAAGTAAATAAAATGAATGCATGGTTAAAAGATGAGAAGGGAAGTTAGTTTGGGAAAACCAGCGCAGGTTCATTCGTTGCCATTCCGACTAAACAAAATTGGCATACGTCTGATACACGGGACCAGAATATGCATTGCAATGTTCGCCGTAGAAATCGAAAGCCGCTTGGGAAATTTAGATTCGCTTTTACTTTGTGGATCACGTTCTTGTTTTTCCGGCCACCTCGTAGCCAACTACTATAGCTACTCTACCCACACCTGACATCGGGGCTAAGGATCGCGCGAGTTAATGTCGACGAATAACGCCTTGTCATAATTTTTCCACTGTCCCTACCACAATAATTCAACTCCAAAAGTTATGACAAGTGCTTCAAAATGATGAATTATTATTATTAACCACATCTGACTTAACACTTATTATTAGATAGATAAAACGCTTCATATTCAAAAGAGATCTTAATCTACAAAAAAGCAAAAAAATTTAAAATATAAAACTCGAAAAACATTTCCCGCAGATTAACATTATAGATTTTAAGAATGATTTCAATTTCAGCAAATTGCTAATTTATATAAACTATTATTAAAAACCCATCATACTTTTAATGGCTAGTAAAACTAATAAATACAAAGAAAAATCCTCCATAAAATAAATTGTAACTGCATTATTTGAATTTAGAACTGCAAATTCCAGTATATTTCACTGCTCAAAAATTTGCTACATTGTAATCAAGACTCGCAATTAATTATCGCGTACAAAATTAAGAGATTACAAACTAATTTTTTTTTTAAACGCATGGCAATATTAATTAAATACAAAAACTGCGCCAAGCTCTGACTAAGCAAAATTATGGAGGAAAAAAAAAACTCCTTTCGTTTAAGCGTTGCGTATAATTCTTATTGGTTGAATGATCGTCTTTTGATGGCAATTTTTCCCGAAACGCGGTGAGGAACATGGGTCTCGATACATGTGGTGTCTAATCACCAGCCGCTGCCAACGACATTGCACGTGGCGCGCGTCTCATGCGGATGGTTTGGCATCAAGCAACCGTATAATTAATAAAGGATGAACAAAACACATCAATAAAAGATGAATAAATATATAGAGCACTAAAAGACAATCAAAAACCCATCATCATCGCCTTACCAACCGTTTAGCCAAAACTGAGAACAACATAATATTAAATGCTGAAAAAATTGAGAGAGAGAGAACAACTTATAACGAAAAATTGAAATTAAAATGTTTACCGGTTTCTCCAGTGGTTACAACCGCCGGACTACTGGCGATCCCTCTTCCAATGTTATTCACGGCGATGACGTAAAACTCGTACTCCGTGAAGGCACTCAGTTCCTTAATCGTGTGAAACATGGTGACTACCCCGCTAATTTCCGAATACTCTTGTTTCGCTACTCGCGGTTTATATTGAATCACGTAGTAGATTATTGTGTCCGATCCGATATCGTAAGACCAGGCCAAGCGAACGGAATTAGCTGTGACGTCGGACACGCGAACATTTGTTGGCGGACGGGGTAACGCTACTTGAATAAACAATAAAAGCAAACGACATCGATTATTATGGAAGTTTGACACCGTAGTGATAATAGTTTAATAATAATTATTCAAACATTTTATGAAAAGAGTTGAGACTGACCTAGCACTATAACTTGAGTGATACTTTCGATTTGCCCCAATTTGGAAGAAGCGACGCACGTGTAGTTTGAGGAATCTTGAACGTTTTCTAAAGTTAAAACGTTCTTTCCTATTGGAGAACTTTCATCCGGGGTAATATCAATCGTTCCTTTGCGCCATTTCACCACCGGCATGGGTGAACCTGAGGCTACGCAGGTCAGGTTCAGATCGGCTCCAGGTGTTACCTCGTACATCTTTTCAGGGGGAATTGTAAAATGTGGAGCAACTTGCCTCACTAGAACAGTATTTAAAATATTTTCATTAATATTGCATTCTTTGTTAAAAAATATTCATCATCAATGTAATATTATGAAGTAATTAATTTACGGCAGTTACAAAAATGCGTTATAGTGAGTAATGGGTATACAATGAACCAATTGCTATTGCTCGTAACAACTTACTGGAAAGCATTTCAAAATAAATCAAATTACTATCATTAATATTTATTAGGTCTAAGAAATTTGCAAAGTATCGAAAAAGTTATTTCTCTAAAAGATCCTTCCAATCAAAGACAGGAAGTTGTAATAAGTCTTCGCCATTAATCAGTTTAACGTTGCAAAGATTGTCATGGTTTATCATTTAGTAATGCAATCGTTGTTAATAGAGGTGATCTATTACTCTCAGATTACTTCGAAACTCATAAAAAAAACCCCTCAGCAATTCATATAATAATATAAGAGACAGTTTCCTTCTCGTATTACATTAAGTTGGTAACCTTTAGAACGAAACTGGCTTTTGCTCATTCATCTAAAATCGCTCAATTCACCAGCCATCTGGCACCACTAGACTGCGTGCAAGTATTAAAGGGTGTCGGCGCCCCTACTCTTACGACCGCAATTAAAGCAGCCAACAGACAAGGTGCTATACGAATGACTGACTCTCCTCGGCCAATGTTTAGTCACGTCTCACTGACTCACACAATTGTCAGCTTCAAGGATTTATGGGAAATAAAATGCGTAATTTCAAACTCGATATAAAATTCAAATGCTATTCCCCATTGGAGTAGGAAAGGAATTGAATAAAATATAATATAATAGTACTAACCTCGAACATGAAGCATGGCACTATAGGAGTACACTGTACCGGCAGTATTTTCGGCGACGCATTCGTAACGTCCTTCGTCTTCGTCACGACTGTTTATAATTTGTAAAGATCCGGCTGTAAAAAAAAATATATAAATATACATAAAATAATCAAAAACAAAATTAATGTTTTAAGATTTTAATAACATTCATTCGCTGCTTCAGTTTCTACAAAACGTTAAGTTTGCACTGTATCGGAAGAAAAACAAAAGCCGGCAGTACTTTAGGCTACATTAGAAAAACAAGAGATAAGCGTGTAAATAAAAGTCGTCTAAACTATGTTTATAAAACTCGTAAAATTTTAAAGCATCCTAGACAAACAATATAATTTGAAATGTTAGACATTTCAAGCTGAGATATAAAAGCCCTTCCTCCAACCCCCACCAGACACACACGTAGCCTACATGTACTTTTGTTAAAAACGAATAGCTTTTCCAGCAAAATAATGTTTTTGCTTCCTGATTTTTCTTTCATCTAATGTATTTATTTGGTTGTAATATAAACTTTTCTATCGCTTTATGTTATTTCAGTCACATCAACAAGCACATAAATTTCTACAAAAAAAAAAAAAATGGCTAAAAAAAAAAAACGTATAAGGATCGAATAGTATAAGCGAGTGCCTGTATAAAAAATGTCCTTTGCCACCCCGCCTCAACATCCATCCATTTAGCTTGTATTATTATATAGATATAAATTGTACGCGGTGGTGGCTAGGTACATTTACTAGGAGATGGTAAAGAAAAAGTTTCAACGAACTAGCAGTAGGAGGGGGGGCGGGGGGAGAAAAAGCCGAGCTTTATTCGGATAAGGTTTCACACTTTATTACGAATTAGGAATTTGGTTTCCGAGCTCGCTCATTCGGGATTGAGGGAGATAGGTAAAGCATATAGTGCGCGCGTGTAATATCCTCGGAAGGTGGTTTAGCTAGGGGTTAGTGAGATGGAAAGAGAGTTGGAAGAACCCTAAACAAAAAGTCCACGTCCATTGTATTCATCTTTATATTAGAACTGCGGTCTAATGCAAAAACATGACCGATCCGTCTCAGCAGGTGGCTTCTACACGCCGTATAACTCATTTAAATGAAATAAAATCTGGCGTGAAAAGAGAAACACGTGGGATAAAGATGATAATAAGAATAGCGAAATCGAGCACACATGGGGAGATGGAGCATCGCACGCACGTCGAAAATGTAATAAAATCGGAAGTTGGATGGCGGATAGAGAAGCGTTCCTTTGCATTCCCAAGCAGTTTCGCAAACTGCCGCCGCGAAAATTCCTGACTGCCGCTGTTTCGCCGCTCTTCCTATCCCCTATTCTCGATATTTAATATCGATCACCGCCGCAGCTCTAATCCGGAAGAGACACAACAATATTGTAAAAAAACAAAAAGAAAAAGAAAAAGTTGCGCGAGTTTAAACTCAACGTTTTACTCGGGCGGCAAAAATTTCGCCCAATATTTTTTTCAATTTCCATCGCTACAATAAAAATAACTGCCAAAACCATTAATCAAAATTTATATCTTTAAAATAATAATCCAAATAAAATTTAAAGTTATTATAATAATTTAAGAAGAAACTGAACAGATTACTGGTCTCAATGAAGCTGTGCTCTTTAACGATGTGTATTTAAAGTCTCAAAGTTTTTGTGTTATTAATATTAATAACGCGTAAATAATTATTATAACTGTTACCCGTTTAAACTTTTAACTCGATGAACAAAAAAGTAAATTTGTTTCACTACTTAATTAACAGTAGAAATTAATTTATTATGGGAAATACAGCACCGGGGTATTGTAATTTAATAAAACCAAGAACAAAAAACGGTACCGAGGATTAAATCTACTAATCGCTTGGTTTAATCATTATTATTTTAAATGACTTTTTTAACTAGTAAAAGAATAGCTTACTGTAAGCTAGTAATTATTTAAACTGTTAAATCTATAACCAAACTGAATTAGTAATTAATGAATTAAAGTACTACAAACGCATACTGCAGTGTAGGCTACATTAAAAAAGCTAATTAAGTCAAAGTTTATAATGTAAATAGAAAAATAATAAAATGATGGCTTCGTTTGAAATAACCATCTTAAAAAATAAAGTTTCAAATAATAATTAGCCACAAGCATGATAACCATCCTTTTTAAATACCAGTAAACCGATAAACTTTTAATTTGATTTAACCAGACGTGAATTGTTTATAGTCTATTCGGTAATGTTTACGCTTGAAATGCGAAACATCACATTGCAGACTCGTGTCAAAGAGCAAAGAAATAATAATTAAAAAAAAACGAAAACATTGTTAAAATAATATTTAAAAGCAGTTTTGTTAAAATTAGTTTTTAAAATTCACATTAAAAAAAAAAAAAAAGTTTGTAATTAAATTCCGATTTTTGTTCAAATATTTTCTTATCCAATTTATATACAGTATTTTTTCTTCCGATTTCTCAGCTTAACTTTTAATTTTGTTTTACTTTTTTTTTAAATAAATTTAAATAAAAACTCCTTTAGTCTATTATCTATCATTAATCTTGAATAAAAAAAAAATCTTTTAAATCAATTAAGTAAAGACTTTAACGAAGCGAGCATCGATTACGTTTGAGCTAGCGCTATCATCGATTCACCGGAGAGAAAAAGTGCTTCTCTCGCCAAAACAACGTCTCTCCTCGTACAGCTCCCTCACGTGCTTCAAAATTAAACAATCTTGACAAAAGAAAATAAAGCTCTTCTCAATAAGTATTTCCAATTACTTAAGCTTCGAGTACCATCTCGTTTCGAATTAAATTTTTCGACCGTCTTTGTCGCCTGATTTTCTCATAAACACATCTGTGACATCTCTCAATCGAATTACAACACTTGAAATCATTATCCAACTTTCTTTTATTTATTTTTTTTTTTTGCTACTTCAACTATACCCGAGCTTTCAGTTCACACACACACAAAAGCTTCTGCCAGAGCTTTCGACGTTCAATTATTCTTCTTAACAATAAGATCTTTAAGTGGAGAAAAGATTTTTACTAATTTAACTCGAAAGTAAGAGAGAAAAAAAATAAAAATAAATAAAATAATCGCTAGATCTGCTTTTTAAATACTTTCCTAAACACTTCGGATTAACGTCTAATTCAAAAGAGTTTAAGAATGACAAAAGGGTGTTTAGAAATCGTTTAAAGGCACTGCAAAATTCATTTAAGCTCACGTTTCAATCGTATAACAATACTATCATTCTTAACAAAAATCATCTTGTTAAGATACCGATACCGTTTTAAATTCCTTTCGTTAACCCGCTCATTAGAGATAAATACATTAAAACTGAAAAATTTTGTTCGTAATTTTCCCACCAAAAAAAAAAAGAAAAAAAAAAAGAATTTTTCTTCCCTGGAAATAATATTGTAATTACCAGGCCCAAAGTACCCTATTGTTTAACCGGTTTTTTATGCGCTTTAAATGTACTCAAAAGATGTAGAAGTGAATCAGAACTTTCATGGCGTTGCAGGGTTTTTTTTTTCTTCAGGGATTTAGAGCCTCAACAAATCCTAAAGCAGTTCCGAGTTAATAGATTAAGTAAATTATTTTAGTTTATTAAGAAGTCTTTTGAACAATTTTACTTTTAATAATTACGATATTTAAGATTAAAAATGTCTTTCTAGTTAAAATTTCGACGATGTCTTAAGGGCTACTTCGAAGCTCCCAAGCAAGCAAAACTAAGCAGGTTAATCAACAATAAATGCTAATTAAATCACCAATGAAAAAAAAAACCCCTCCCTTCAAAAATTAAAGTTGAACAAATTAATAGTTTCAATAATACATGTATTAACCAAAGCCATAAAATACTACCGGTAGTTTGTTAATGTTACTTCCATTTACCAACACAAAAACCACCTTCGAAGATATATATTTTTTTATTAGCTTAGCAGGTAATTTTAGATCACTCACCGGTATTTCCACTAGTTAAAATCGAGAATCGATTGATCATATCGAGACGTAATGAATTTTTTAGCCAGGTGACGTTCGGCGGTGGGTTTCCTGAAACTTGACAGCTGAGAATCGCATTTCGTCCTCGTTCAGCCACTTTTTGATGCGGATGTACCAAAATGCGTGGAAATCCCATCGGCAAAGAATCCTCTACAGATACAAAAAAAAAATAAATAAATAAACAAACAATCAGATTAAAATTTCATCATTAATTAAAACTTGATATCTTGAGGCTATTTGATCGAGCGAGCGAGCATGTATAATAAGCGCATACTCCCACCCCACCCACCCATCAAAATACACTCATTTTATTCTCTTTCCTTTTAACTCCCTCAATGACTCTGTGTATAAATATCTACTGCATAGAGAAAAGATACCATGTAAAACTAAAGGTACGCTAGTAGTACAGTAGTAGTAGTAGCGCTATGTCATAATTTCGCCTAAAAACACTCGTAGGCTAGATAAACATGTACACATTTCAAGAAAATCAAACAGTCGTTGCCATGGCAACTCAAAATACAAACCCATGCCATTAAAGATAGTTAGCGTTCTAACAATACACACTTTTATTACATAGACCTATTTGTAAAATAAAAAAATAAAAAAAAAAAAGAATTGTATATAATATGTCCAGGAGAGACGACAAAAAGCCCAAGTTCAAATAGCTAATAATAATAAAAACCGCGCGGTTCTCCTCGTACATTTCGCATTATGTTTGAATCTACGATATAGCACAAACAATTTCCGCGATAAAACTTGAAACCTAAACTTAGATATGTAGCGCCATATTATATCTAACAATCGTTGTTGTTGTTGTAGTGAACTTACAAAGCGCGTTTCAAACTTTCGCCTAAAAGTGGTCGAACGGACACACGATTTCGCTTTATAGAAGAGAGAGAGAGCGGGGGAGAAAAAAAAAATTGATATGAATCGGAAATGGTGTAGTGCGTGCATGTTATAAACGATCAATATAAGTAGAGTAAAGGATAGAGCGAGCGAGAAAGAGAGAAAAAAAAATAATAATAAGTAGCCAAAGCTGTGCACGTACATTTGACTGCAAACATACTGTGTACTTGTGCGTTGCAATAAGTTAGTGAACGCGGACCCACCCTCATTTATAGCTCATCCTCATTTTCTCTAGTGCACAACATAATGCGGGGGAGAAAAAAAAAAGAAGAAAAAAAAAAAAATGAGAAGAGAAGGGGGAGAGACAGAGAGAGAGAGAGAAAAAAAATGTTTGGGTAACGAGTGGAAGCCATGCAAAGTTGCATGTTACAATTTACAAAACTAAATTATGTACAGCCGTGTATACAAAACGCCAAGCATCTAGCGCCTATCAATAGCCGGAGTAGAAGCTGTACACACTGCACAACACGTCCTCAGAAGATCAAATTATAAACATATAGTTGAGATACCGGTACTACGTGTGTGTTATTTGCAATGTTATCAATTTTGCTGTACACAGTAGTTGTGAGAGCATTTGCTCAAATGAATATTCGTGAAATAAAGTCTCGCGTGCGAGCGAGCGAGTGCCGGCACCAACCCTACCCCCTCCTTCCCTTTTAATACAGTAATATGTGGGCTACACCTCGGTAGATCAACACAACCAGATCTAAAATCCTTGTATGTATTAGATGTTACCTTTCCCCAACTATATAAATATTTTTCTATAGTTAACTGAATATTCTCGAATGCTGCGCTGTAGTTACGCTCGACTCAACTCCATCAAGAAGTTTCTCTTGAATATTAACTACGGTAACATGTATCGGTACTTGGTGCAGTCTATACAGTACATGTATGTAGATGAAATTAAAAAAAAAATAAATTTTAAAACCGAAAAACAACAAATGTAAAAATTAAATATGCGATGTATCATTCAGTTTTAATATACATAGCGATGCAACGCCAGTAGAAAGAATAATTTTGAGCGGCATAAAATATCTACAAATAAAATACAAAAGTCAAAATGATGCACCAGTAGTCTACCAAATTAATTGGGAGCAGTTAAATCTCTAAATTTAAAGCAAAATGATAATTTTCAAATTGAAAATACTGCGGAGTTTATTAAATTAACAATTTTGAACCTTTAAATAATAACAATAAAAAAGATGGAGTTTATCCTACCCAAAAGCTCGATTCCAAACTTGCTTTTTATTTATTATTATTATTATTTTTTTGACTGCATCATTTTCACTTTGATGTGTATTTACGCGATTAAAAATTATAATACGGTGCAAGAATTTTCCTCCTCAAAAAATTAATAAAAAGCTCCGATTTGAAGTGTTGCTAAAGCACCTTAATTAACACATCTGTTCAAAGCGTTTTGTTTTTACGTACAGTATTTATGTTTTGTAGCGGAGCTTAATCTTTCTCGTTATTCTAATTTAAATTGATTTTTGTTATTTAATTCTCAATTTTTTTTTTTGTTAAATCCTTATGCTTCTCTCCGCAATCTTTCTTACTAGTGTCATCAAAAGATTATGAAGAAGAAAAAATAATAATTTCCAACAAAAGAATAAGTATTTTAGTTTATATATTTTAAATATTAAGCATCATAATATTATATTATAATTTATAAAATTCATTAAACTACCGTATTATTTTCGTAGTACTTTAGCACAAAAAACCTGCCTGTAGTTTTAATTTTGCGCTGCCCTGTAGCGAATCCATGGAGTCTGAACCCTGTATACGACGCAAAGCAGAGAGATAAAAGCTCGAGGGAAAGATATAATGACAGACATCGCGTTTTTAAAATAACACAAATAATTAGAGGAAATAAAAAAAAATCTATAATGAAAACGGTAGACACAAAAAGCGAAGAGCTCATCCTATTGGAGAGGGAAGTAACGAGTGCGGTAGGAATGAGAGATGAGCATAATGATGATGATGACCATTTCAATAAAAAAACACAAAAAGTGGGGTAGAGAAATTCAGTAATTGTTTTGATAATGGTAATTAAATACGCCATTTGATTCTTCCTCTCTTCAGTTTTTTTTAATACTGTATATATATTGTGGATATAATCTGGGGATAGACCGGTTAAGTTGAATTGTTGGGTATTATTTTACAGCTTTATAAATACTCGAAGAACCTACTATAAAGCTATAAAGGTTGGTGTAAATAGCCTCATTGGAATCGTTACAAGAGTCATTTGAGCGGGTATAAAACAACTCTGACAATTTGCGCACGGAATAGTCAACTCCGTACATAAATATTAGATTTGTATTAAACTTGGCTGGCGTGATATGTTTTATTGGCCGAGAAAAAAAAAGGGGGAAAAAAAAGAGAATGGATGTGTGTTGTTGTTGGGAACAATCCCCCAATTAGTCAACTTACATGTTCCCTCGAAAAAAAATAAATAAATACCGACGCATTAAATACAATTAAATTAAAAGAAATAGTATTAGAAACGCATAAATCTTTTTTTTTTTATGAAAATAATAAAATAAATTATTTATCCGCATAATAATTTATAATAATAATGAAAATAATAACGGAGGAAAAATATTATAGATAATAAAAATGAAAATTCTCCTTTCTCTTCCCCCTCCAACTTAATTTGTGTTTTGCATGAAATTAATCATTTTGCAAGATTTCCCCCAAAGAGCAATTGGGCCATCGCCATAATAAAAAGCGAGAGTAAAGCGTAAAAGCAAAATGAAATCCATCCTGGTTCTTTGGAAAAATGCTTCGTGATTTGCCCTCTAATGTTACGGACGATAGAGTCAGCCGGCCCCTCTACTTCAACTAACGGCTTGATGTTGAAAGAGCATGCGATTTCACCATTTACCAAAAAAAAAAAAAAAAGATGAAAGAAGAAAAATCGGAAAAAGATTCATCAAAACGCCAACCGATAAAGAATCATAGTCGGAAATAAAAACGAAAAAAAGTAATATAAAAAAATAAATTATATATAATAATAATAAATGGCAAAAAAAATCTTCCGCTTTCGATCAAGCTCTTCATTTTAAAATACGAAAAAATAATTACAAATTTGATTAACAAAAATAAAATACACACTAGAGGGGGAAAAAAACTGAAAGGGCCATTTCCCTTCCAAATCGAGATTTTTTTTTTAAAAAAAAATTTTAATTTCAAAAATATTTGGTTTTTCAGAATAATTTGTGTACCATTTTAAAAATAGTAAACACAAAAAAATATAATAATAATTTGGGACTTGGCTGAAAGGGGCATTTATTTTCAAATCGAAATTTTATTTTTCATTTTTCATTTCAAAAATGTTTGGTTTTTGAGAATAAATTGTTCATGTTCCATTTTAAATATGGTAAATACGAAAGAAAAAAATGTGGAACAGAGAACAATAATAAAAGCTTGATTTTTCTCGAAATTTAGCTTTTATGTCCAATTTTTATGGCAAGAGATGTCAAATGCAATAAATTAAATTAAAAATTTTATATCAACTCTTTTTGACCAATTTTTAACGAAAAATTTGTAAACAACATTTTAACTAAGGTCACATAAAAATCTTCGGGCGGGGTTCCGTTTCTCGCTACCAAAATTACCAAAACTCTCTAATATTAACATTAACAGAGATCCTTACTGTATTTTCAAAGAGATTTTTCTCTTATAAAAATAACGGTACGCAGCTATTTTGAGACATCGTAAATTGACGTACATAAGCTATAAGCGTAACGTTAAACATATCTCTCTAACCAAAATGAAACGTGTAACGGGTTGAAACGGCTTACAATAAAAATAAACAATTCGGAGTAAATAGTACTCCCCCCCCCCCCCCTCTCCTCCCCCGTCTAACTAATTTTGGCCAAGTCAAATGCCTCGTTAATTCAGCCGCTCGTTACATCTTAAAAGCGCGCTTTCAATTCAATTAATTCGGCTTTCTCGTGTTTTCCACCTCACTTGATAGACACGTAATACGACCGCTTTTTTTTCTTCTTCTTTACTCTTATTTAATCTATATTGAAAACTCAACAAATTCCTCCGTTTATTTGAGTTTGAAATAAAAATAAAAATAAAATAAACAAAAAATAAAGCGGAAATGCTCGAGAAAAATCTACTTTCTCTTATCAGTCGTTTAATTCAAAAAACGAAAATAAAAAGCGTATAGGAAAATATAACTCGAGTTAAGAAGCAAAAGGAAAAAAATAAAATAAAATCAGTGGAGTAAAAAAAAAAAAAAATACGGAAAACGATGAGCGAGAGAAAAAATAAATCAATTCTGCAATAGAAATCGATTAAAAGAGAAGACGAAAGGGATTGAGGAAAGATAATGAACTTCTCAATGACATCAATCCTCTCTCCTAATTCTCACGTTGCTTACAGACGTCACCAAAAAAAAAAGAGACTGCGCATCTACATGTAACAACGTTAAGATTCGTGAGTCGAGTCTTCTGTTTCCAGGTCAGAAGATTTTTCATTAACAAAATGAAAGCGATAAAGGCGCTATTATATATTTATAAGAAAAAGCAGCACAAAAAAAAAAAAATACAGTATTATATAGGACGGATTTCAAATAGACAAAATGAATATCCATTATATTCCACGCATACATGATTAACGACGCTCATCTGGAACAAATTAGAAAGATTTAGCCGAAGCAATTTCTTAGTCTAACTTTACCTTTTGTCACACAAAAAAAAAAAAAAAAAAAAAAAAAAAAAAATATATATTCAACGTAACGTAGTATAAGTCAATAGAACGAAGATCACATCAGTTGAGAGAATAGAAATGTTTACGTACTGTAAAACATCGTCTTTATAGCAACCCAAATTAAAAATTACTATAATAAAAATTGCCAAAAACACTTATTTTATTTTAACTTTCAAACTAAAAAAAAAAACTTTCTACGCTTTTTATTTGTTGATTTTTCTAAGAGTATTTTTTCCGGGTTTGTTTGTTTTTACTCCGTTTGATTTTTGAAAAGTAACTTTTAAAGTAACGTCGCGCAATATCAACAATAAAATTCAATAATGATTACAAACAATTGTATACAGTATACTGTGGACTGTTTAACGTTAAGAAATGTTACCAGTTTATTTTATCAAATAATTTCGTAATTTATAAATTTGTCATTTTTCCATTTAAAAATATTTTTCGTTTAACCATTAAAAAAAAAAAGAAAAACTAAACTTGAGAAAAAGTTTGAAATTTCGTTGTAGCGACATTTCGTAATACTTTCACGTTACGGTATGTGACGTTGACAGAAAGCTGTTTACATTAGACACAGAGAGAAGCGACGCCTTTTCAATTTTTCATTACATTCAAAATCCGAAAAGAAAACACAGCTATCGTTATATATATCTTTTTTCTTTTTCTTCTCATCTCCTTCTTTTTTTGTTCGTATCTTTTTATTTTTTTAGCTTATGTTTTGTTGTTGTATTTCTCTTACGGTTGCATCTCTTTGACCGAGTATTTCGCATTCCGGGTAATCGTTTTCTGTTAATGTTATCGTTCGGTCGAACGAGCCTAGTGTCCAGCGCAAAATGCCACTCTATACTCTTCCCTATTTAACATCAAATTTGATATTTGTTACGTGAAAAAAAAAAAGGGGGGTGTGTAGCAAATTTACACGCGAGAAAAGTTATACTTTTTATTGTATTCTTCTTTTTTTTTCATAAATTTTTTTATTTTTAATTTTTTTGTCAATTTTTCTATTAATTATTTTTTTTTATTATCTTTTTTAATTTCTTTAAAAATTTTTTTAAAGTTATTTAATTTCTTCAAAAAAATTTTTCAATTTTTTTCCAATTTTTCTTACATTTTTTTAAAACTTCTTTATCAATATGT
>JAQGAZ010001961.1:0-22140 GCA_034692225.1 Polydesmus complanatus | reverse complement strand
TTCAGTCACATTCCCAGTGTATATATTTCCGTTAGCGCTCATTTCGCTTAGCCATTATTTACGCCGCATCAATTTCTTGCTTTTCCAGCAATAGACGGGTGGCATAGACGATATTTTTACCATTTTTTTCTTTTTTTTTTCAAAATAAAACGAAAAAACAAAAAAAAAAAGTTGGGTTTGTTATTTGTGACAATTGCGTGAGACCACTTTACATTTGAGTGATCGTTCCATCATTTTGTTCCAATGGAAGCCATTCCATCGTCTAACATAGGCTACCCTCACGTCGCGAGGCCTAGTAACTCCATCCGGGTCTTACTCCGTGTCACCGAATTTAACGCCCTATTCACTATACTCGTATTAAAATAAAAAATAAAAAAAAAGAATGAAAAAAAAATAGTTTGTCAGTTGGGGAAAAATAAGATGAAGATCCATCGTGCTATAAGAAAAAGCACCCTCTTTGGTCCATTTTTTTTTTTTACTCCTCGTCTTTATTTTCGAGAGGAGAGGGTAGTAATAGTATTCCCCGCTGAAATGGAACGGGAACAATAAATCCAACGCTACTCCTCTTCAACTTCATGAAATTTTTATCAACACTTTTTCATCCGCAAATAAAACTAAAACATTTCTCTAGTATCTCTATCCCACCCATCTTTTACTTTTATCTCAAAAAGATATATACACTGTACTGTACTGCTTTTTATTCATTGAAAAATTACCATTAATATCTAACCACCGGTCGTAATCATCATTTTACACCGCATACCAAACCTCTAGTTTATATATATATTTTTTTTCTTCAACTTCCCGTATAGTGGGGTTGGAGAGTCTAAAGAACTCTCCAGTTGAAGATTTTGTAAGAAGAACGCGATCTAGTGGGGTAATCAGATACCGTTCTCGATCATTCTTATTGTATCAAACTCTTCTCTTTTTTTAAGTGCAAATAAAAACTCTTATTTCATCATCAATAAAAAATTAGATAGTAAAATATTTAGTTAGCTTTAAGCATTTTAGAAAACAACGTGAATGAATTGTTGTTTTCAAATATATTCGGTAACATAAAATGACGCGTTTGAAAAAAATAGAATTACAGATTCCGAGACAACAAACATTTAATTTTTAAATTTGTCGCTTAGTTTTTAATTTAAAAAAAATAATTTAATATTTGCTGCACTTATTATTTCTTTAAAAGAGCAATTTTAACCCCATTTGGTGCAATAACTAGACAGTTCTAAAATTACAATGTTCCTCCTACTTTATACAAACGACATTTTTATATGCAATTTTCACTCATTCACGTGTTGATGGAAAATAAGTAGGGAAAACAAATTTAGCTTTTAAAATGTTGTTGTTTTTTAGTTTGCCAAAAATTCCCAAAAACGGAGTTGTCCGATTATTGCTGCAAACCATTGAATTTTTGAAGTGACTTAAAAGTCTTTATCATCAAAATTTTAAAAAGACAAAATAATACCTCCTACACACTGTATTACTGTAATACAGACAAATAAATATTTTACCACTCCGAAATCCAGACAAAACTAATGCACTCCACTCTCCATTTTGCGGTAGAATTTCATTCCGTCAAAACCTTCGCGCACTAAAAATTCAAGCTAATCGAGCTTGAGAAGCAATGATAAAGATGGGTCTTCAATTCCGAAAAATTGCTTATAAGTTAGACGAAATATCATAAAAATTTAAAAGGGCTTCACCCAATCATTTGCTGCTAACTCAACTATCACGTCAACCTTTTCACCAGAATAAAAAAAATTTAGGCAATCCCAGACGGGCTATTAACGAAAATGTTTCGTCAAAATGCGTTGACTGCTGTAAGTCAACCCCAGTGTAGATTTCATACGCTCTACTCTATTTCTTATGAATGCATTTGGATCGCCATTCAAAGTACGGAAACCCTTTCTCACCGCGCCATCTCAATATCAATTCATCATTATTAATACTCGGAGTAATAGTTTTTGCCAATGCTTAGCGCAGCCCAGAATACTGAAGAAATTCAAAGGTCGCACAGCTAGAACCGTCCTATCACTGATCAAGCCAAGCATTGTTTAAATTCATTGATCCAATAGGAAATAATACTGCACTTAACGGTTTTCGTATGTTTTCTGATCACCCTGCTGTTTGTTTGGGTTCTGGACATACAAAAAAAAAAAAAAAAAAACAAACACACTACGTATCGCAAATGGAATATTTTTTTTGTCTAGCTCAATACCGTAGGAATCATGACAAGCAAAAATTCGACAAGATATTATTGATAGCCTCAAAAGTAGAACAAAAAAAAGTCAAAAACAGTTTTTAATCAAATACAATAGAACTTGGTTATAAGGTCACCTCAGATGTAAACCCCATTTTCCGGAAATTTCGAGCATTCGTAATACAGTATGATTGTCCAGTCATAATAATAACATCCCTTACAAAAACCCTGTCAAGAAATGAAATTTACATGTAGCATCAGCTTTAGCGAAAAAAATATCAGAACACTAATTTTTTTTTGGAAAGATTTTTGAAATATTGAACCAAAATTAAAAACTTATTTTTAATCTCTTCTAAAAAACAATGGAAAAAAAAAAAAAATTCCAAAAATCTGTTAGTACTTAATTTTACTGGTTAAGCCCAAAATTAATAAATCATTCTGCTGTAACGTAACTTGCAACTGACACTTTCTTTTGCCTTTAAAAATACCAATGCTTAATAAATAGAATAATTTTATTTTGCTATTAAACGACTTAAATTACTTCGTAAAAATAAATAAATTGATACAATAGGGGAAAAGGGGAGGAGAGGGGGGAGGGGAATGTAATAAATTAAGTAATAATCCGTATGATTATTCGAATCGATTGATAAGTTGAAGAAAATTAATTTTCGTGCAGTTGATGTACGATGGAGCGAAAGAAATAAAGAAAAAAAAAATGGCGCTGGAGTCATATTGACAGTTTTTCAGGCGAATGTGACATTTACTTAATTGAATTCTACCTCGGGCAAAGCGCCTACTTGTCACGTTGAAATATCTACGCTTGTCTATTTCACGTTACATAAATTGTACACCCAGCATTAAAAGAAAAACGTCGCATGCATTAAAAATGAATGTAGAAATTTTCATTATAATAAAAATAATAATGAAAAAAAATGAGTAAAAAAAATGGGGAAATTTGGTAAAAAAAAAAAAAAAAGTCAATTTCTTAGGTCAAGTGAAAAAACAAGATGTCGGTTTATCAAAGCATTTTTCTTCTTCGACAATTTCATGTGACAACAGAAAGTTGATATTACTTTGGGCGTGCTCCTGCGCCGGCGCGATCTAAAGTAACGCCATGCTGGATTTAGAGGAATTTGAAATCCATATTCGTCAAAAGTGCAACGGTGTGCGCGGACGCTCCATTTTATTACTTCCGCTAAATAAAAATGTCGATGATGTTCTCCCGTGACGACACTCGCGTGTGATTTATTTATCTTGTACATGTGCGTGCAAACCACGCCAACGCTCGCGCGTGCGCAATAGTTACCTTATCAGCTAAACGCAATATTCGCCAACGGAAAAGAAAATTTTCATCAAAATAATGGCATTTTACTAGAAATAAATTTTATTTTTAAAAATAAAAGTTAAATAAATAATCGAAATCAAAACTTAAGAAAGGAGAGATAACTTCATTTAACTTAAAACAAATTACAGTACAGAATATTTTATTCGGATGAGGTTGTCATTTGTCTTGGGGTGTTGTGAACGTCTAGAAGAGTTCTCAAATTTTGCTCAAATCTTTTTTTTGACAAGTAGGTTAATAAGATGCGCATAAATAATTATGTAGTCAGCAAACATTAAAAGATTGGTGGAAACAATTAATCGGGGCTTACATTGTCTTTGCTCACTCAAATCTTACGGTACTTGTCTGTTTTACACTCGCAAACAAAAATGCAAAATTATTATCAAAATATTATAATAATTATTACATTTTTTCCCTTAATATCGTTATTAAAAATAAATAAATCCAAATGATATAATTACAAATCTAGCGTTGGCAATTAACAACCGGTACTCTTTTTATTAGTTTGATGTCAATTTAACGTCAAATAAATTTATTGATTAAAAAGTGTTGCGAGTTAAGAGTTTCTTATACGCGATATGAAATCTTTGCGCTGCTTTTATAATTCTAGTTCTCCATACAGGATACTGTATCGTTCTAGTTATAGCAGTTTACTCATTATTTCTGCTTAAATTACCGTTTTAATCCTAATTAAATTTCTTTCTTTCGAAATATTCGAGTAAAAATAATAACGATTTTGTACACTACGATTTCGCATAATAATAAAAAAAAAAAAAATCAAGATGAGTGGAAACTTGATCTGAGAAAAGTTAGCTTCCGGCGCACGGCTTTGAGTCAGTCACGTGTGTATTTGATAAGAAAGAGCATTCTGATTGGCCCTCAGTATTCTTTAAAATATAAACGATTTTTTTTTTTTACAAAACTTAAGAGAGCGCTTTTTTCCCGGAACACAAGTCACGAATTATGGCGAAACATCTTAAGTTAAGGGGGAAAATACCTTAACCGCAAACTCATGAATGAGTGTACCTTGAAAAACTTATAAATTATTAACAGTTAATTAATAGTATCGTCATTGCAGAAACTCTCTATTGACCAAAAGTGACGGCGTTGAATAAAGAGCGGATTCATGAGCTGGTTAGAAAGAAACGCCGTCGCGTGCAAACGCTTTCCTAAACGCAATCTTTTGACCTCGGATCTCCTGTTTATCGAAGAAACCAAGGTGGGAGTGAAGTAATCATTTCCTGTTTTTCTCAAAACATGGGATTTGTTCCACGGGGAGTTTCTGAAATAAGCGCTTCTTGATTTTAAAAGTAATTACATTAAACTTGTAAAGCGTCAACACAAGTTTAGAAAGATGGACAATTTATTTTTGTACTGAGTTTAAAAATTGATTAAAGTAAAATTAAAAAAAAATATGTCTATCAGGATTACTGCATTCTAAGATGCACTCTTAACTTCCAAAGTTTAATTTTTAACGTTGTAAATGCTGTATATTAGAGCTGGCCTATCAAAGCTGGATTTGTACGATAGGTTGAGAGCCTAGGTGTTCGGGAGCCGCGATGTTTGGCAGGCCTGAGGCTGCTCTATTATACATTATCTGTATTTGCAACGTTGAAAACACACTTTCTTTTTCACTAAAAAAGCCACTAAAACGGCAGACTAAGCTACTAAAATCTTGTACTTTTATTCAAATTTATTTATTTCCATGGAAACCCTTCCATAGTACTTATATTAAAAAAAAAATTCTTTATACAGACAATATTGCGCAACTGACGTTTGTTCTACCACAGTCTGCAATATACTTTTTCTGGTGAAATAATGCATATTTTATTTTGATATAATCTGTCAAATGCTTCACAATTATTGTAACCGCGTTTATTCATAAACTGAAAAAAAAAAAAAACAACAAAAACCAATCTTAAATCATCTTTTAAAATACGAAAGTTAACCAATTTTGTTTCTTCAAAGTAAAAATAAATTTAAATAAGCTACAAAATTGTATTGAAATAAAATGGAGGAAAAAAATAAAAAAAAACATAACCGCGAGATGAAAAATCATTGATGCAAGAATGAGCAACATGCGATTCTTCTTATTTCTCGAAGATTCTAAGAACAGATTGAACTAGTGCATAGCGTAGTAGTACATGTACGTGAAAAAGCTTTCCACTCCCTGAACGAAATATCTCCAGTACTGAATATCTCGGAGTACTGTATTCGAGTATAATAATTATATTTATATTTCGCCATCTTTCTTGCTTTTTCGTCTCCATTCATATTTTGTTTGCATCAAAAAAAAAAAACTAGTATTTTACACAAAATATTAACATTATTATTTTGTTAGATAAACTAATATTTCGCGCGCACCCTGTATTTTGCATGATTCTTTTCTCTTCATATCATCCTCCTCTTCCTTTCCCCTTACTTCCCCACCCACTTTTTTTTCTTTCTTTTTTTCAGATGCAAATTCAAAAAAGATGGAGTGATAGTGAAAGGCTTTAGACAACAGTAGGCACGTGACTTAAAAACGAAATATGAAAAACGCAAATAAAACCCAATGTAATCTGCGCAAAAGCAAAACCGAAAAAATAAAAGAAAAAGAAATGGTGGGGCGCGGCAGACGAATGAGAATTATTGTCTCTGGAGTAGGTGGTAGGGGAGTTAGAGGCTAGTCGAAATAGACGAGCAAAATTATATCTAGAGTCGTCGACGTTAATAACTAACTACCCTCAATTTTAAACAATACACACCAAAAAAAAAAAAAAAAAATCTTTCGTAGACAATTTTTTAACCATAACAAAAAATGAGATAAACAAAAACTCGATAAAATATCGATTTGCTTTCAAACAATAATGGCTAAACATCAACAAAAAAAATATTATTATTATTAAATAAATGGAAAAAAAAAGCATAACCCAAAAAAATAAAATAAAAATGTAAAAACCCTCAAAAAAGAGAAAAAAAAAATGTAAAGCCATTAGCGAAATTATTCAATGAATAAAAAATAAACGTCGGAGAAAGAAAAAAAATATAAGAGTAAAAGCGTCACCTGGCGGATAGCGCACTCACTCCTTTCACCTAAAGTATATTGTTTTAAAATTCTGGATTCAAACAACATAAAAAGCGAAGCCGATCGGGATCACCATAATGAAGAGGCGTTTGAAAATCAGGCCATTCGCAGGCTCATCTTTTCTTTTTTCTTCGCCAAGCAAGCGCGCCACCATCGGCAATCCGCGATGACGACGTAAAAGAAACTCTCGAAGATGAAAGAATAAAAAAATATATATATAATAAAAAAAAGGAACAAAAAAATTACGCACGTACACGTGTTCTACGTGGTTTACATGTGAATTACGACGTGTGACAAGTCTCTAATTGAGAAATGGATATAATTTTGTATTAAGGTTGTAAATGGAGCCATCAAACAAATATTTTTCATCACCACTAGACGGCGTAAGTGGCAAGCGACGCCGAGCGCTAACAATTAATATTCCCCCCTCCATCTTCATGTACAACCACCCACTTTCTACCCCCCCCCCCCCCACACACACCCTCTCACAATCCTCCCCTCTCGCATACGTTTTTTCTTTTTTTATTTTTATGTCGAACAAAATATCAAAATAAAAACATTAAGCCGTTCATTGTTATTCAACGTGAATCTCAATTGTCTGGCTCTGCCCGGGCGGAAAACGCTCAAAATACGCCGGTATAAACGCTTCATTTCCATGCAAAACACTCGTTTTATATTTTTTTACTATCGCCCACAATATAAAACAAATCTACAGATGGAAAAAAATAGATGTATACATCGGTATATGCGATATTTCCAGAGAATAACCGTTTTTTTTTTTTTTTTAAACAAAAAAAAAATAAAAAATACTCTTTATCCTTTCTAACTTCAATTAGTTTAAATAAACAAAAAATTTCACCTTAAGAGTCAATTATATTAAGCAAATATTTCGGGGTTTTATTTAAAAAAAATAATAATAATAGCTGAATGTTCGCAAATACTAGTTAAATATAGCTTAAAAGTTTAATATCGACTAAAAAATTTAAATTAAAAGTTTATTTATTGTAGTAATCGTTACCGGTACAAAACTAATACATGGATATTTTGCTATAATAATATTGAAGTCCATTTTTTGTTAACTTTGATAAACTAAAAGTAGCAACATTTTATTAAGCTGAATTTGTTTTCCCTACATAATTTCCACGCGTGACTGAATGAAATTCTATTTAAAAATAAAGTCTGTATAAAGCATAGTACGGTAGACATTCAAATTTTAGGTCTTCCTAATTTTTGCACTAGATGAAATTAAAAACGCTCTTTTAATAGGCTAGTAAATCCTATAAATATGTAAATAATGCACAGATGGTTTACTAATATAACTAGAATTGCAAAATAAATTAAAATTCCCGAACTCAAATTTTAGCGTCTTTAATTTTAAAAACCTGCCTTGTACCTACATTAAATTTCCAAAAATAAAAAAATAGAAACTACCGGTATAATGTTAAATAAAATATTTTTTTATTTATAAAGTACATCCTTCAACTCAAAGAGTGAAAAGTCAAAACAACATTAAAAAAAAAAAATCCGACGAAATTAATTATTTTAAAATAAATACGCGAAATATTTATTAGCTATTTTAATTAAACGGATTTGCATATTTATATTACCGGCACGTATGAAATTTTCCAGTGAAAGATAATTATTATGGAAATGGTTCTCCGCAGTTTTTTTGAATACGCTTTTTTTTTTTTTTGTGATAATATGACAAGCGGTAGAAATGACATCGACAGTCAACTCTCTCAGCTGTACAATCTCAACTCATTCAGCCCGAATCGCAATTTTCTAGCAACCGACAAAAAGTTTCTTTTATGAGAATACTATTATTATTTTGTCGATCAAGATTTTGCGGTTAAGATTTTTTTCTCTCCTTATCTTAACTGCTTTTCTTATGAGTTTGATGTCATTTTGACATCGCTGTATAGTTAAGGAATGATTGACAAAAAAAAAAAAACGTTTGCGACTTTTTTTAAAAAAAAATAGTAGGTACCGGTATATATCATTCATACAGTAGTTCTACATAATTACATTTACGGAATGACCCAAAATACTGTCTGTATAATACACTGTAAATTTTTTTCAAACTAAGAAGCGATTAAAATAGCAATAATAGTTGAATCCTTACTTAAAAGATGGCAACAATTCTTTATGGTCCCTACATCAACATGTAACTGGGGTTAGACAAACAAATTGTGCCAATTCAGCAATCTCAAGGGAAAATTTGGTTAACGTTTTTCCACTAAATCTTTTTTTTTTTTTTTTCAATAAGAAAAATCAACAATCTTAAAATCAAAACAGATCATTAATTTCGTAACCACACTCAAAATACAAGGTGATCACCAATCAAACATGATGGCATTTTATTAAAGGAGAGAAGGTTCCCACTTGCTCTCAATATTTTTAAAAATAAAAATCATTAAATTAAGAAAAAATAATAATTTAACCTCCAAACCCCCGAAAATATCACGTACGAAATAGTGTTTCATCAGAGTTGACGTTAATATTAATTATAAATAAATACGTATGCAAATATTATGCGCAGTATTTCAAATCGTTAATTTGATGTCATGTTTATTTTGTGCTTCGAAGCAAATCCGCTGCATCAATGAATTAGCCGCCGATGCGAAATTATCTCTACGTCTAATTAGTTTTATACAAGTACAGTCGAAGAAATGCTTCTCAAACTATGGTCCGCGAGTGCGCATCATTTACGTCTTTTAACACTTACGAAGATACGATAAAAAATCTCAAATATGCGAGTGATATCGTCTTTAATTTCTCTCCATACGCCAACAGTGCTCACTCCTTTTACATTCCTATTTTTGTTCAACGTCAAACTTAAAATAATATTAAAACCCTTTCAATTATTTAATCTAGTGGTCAATCGAAAAACAGCAAACAACTCAAGAGCAGTTTTCAAGCAATGAAAATACAAAAAAAAAAAAAAAAGATAGCAACATAGAATTTACGCGATTTCCCCTACAGCTATTGACATGGGAATCAAATAAATGTACAATACATGTATACTGTACCGTACGATCGCTAATGTCCGAAATGCTTGCTTTTTTTTTTTTGGCTAAAAATGACAGTAAAATCCTTACAAACCACCAACCACCAACATTCACTTTTTAGTTTTTACGCGTGCAATCTCCTTTATAATTTATTTCCAAAGCGAATCGTGTTTAGTGGAACCAGTTTGGAATTACACTTTTGACTAAATTCCCTTTTGGCAATCTGGTTTTAGCAAAAGGGTTTCTATTGAAAGCGTATGACAATGTGACGTCACTTCTTTAATTTAAAAAAAAAAAAACTACTTTTGCTTCTTTTTTCAAAAATCAGGTTTTGCTAACGAAGCGAGTGGTGAGAAGAAGTTTGGCAAAAACAACTTTAGCAGAAATCTAGTTCCACCAAACCTTTTTGCGTTTAAACCAAAAAGTGGAATAAGTTTCATTGGCTGAAACCTGCATCAAAAGTCAAAATCGTAATAAAAACCTGTTTGCTGCAAGTGATTTCAGTCAACAATAAAAAAAAAATTGGTTTCAATAAAACCTGATTTGCCGCAGCTACAAAGAATAATCAATACAGATAATAAAATTTGATCTATCATTTTGACATTCATTGTAATTCGAATGTAATAATCAATTCGTTTTTCCAAAAAAAAAAATTTTAAAAAATTTCATTTTAGAAGTTCAAATTTTTCCACATTCACACAATAGATCGTTATAAAAACATTAAAAAAAATTCTTAACAATATGCATAAAAAAATGCTTCCATGTTAATGTTTTCCATGGCTCCTCCTCCTTCTCGTTCACCACCCAACATTTCATCCCATCTCCTCACATTTTTTTTTCTTCTTTTCATCCTAATATTCTCTCTTCTCCGACGTATTTCTTCTTCTCAATTGACATTTAACTGCTATTTTTAACGGCCGTTAACATTCAACATTTCGTACGAGAAAGAGAGAGAGAAAGAGGAAACGAGCACCGCTAGGCGTCGCTTTTAACCGTCGTCGACACACATCCAAAATATATGGAAAATAATCCATCGAACAATAACAACATCTACGACACAACAATAATAACCTTACCACCACCCACTCCCCTCATATTTTACTTCATTTTATTTCCCTCATCGTATTTTTTTTTATATATACTCGTATGTTATATACGTACATCAATAAAAAAAATGTCTTCCTCCGCCATTTTTTTTTTACACACTTAAACAAAACAATAGGCTGGATGATTACACATTCTCTCTCTCACTCTTTCACTCCCTCACTCACGTTTACGAGGTCAAAAATTGCCATTTCCAACAACAATTTAACATAAAAAGACGCGGTCGGCCATTTTTATAGACGACGAAAATCGAGGGGGGGGGGGGGAGAGAGGGGGATTGAACGCGGGGTAAAAAGCGGGAGGCGAAAAGGAGTGTGTAAATGTGTGGGTGGGTAGTGATTTTTCTTAAAAATGAAAGCCCATTAAAACTTAAAAGGGGGGACTTTTTCTTTTTCCGCACGCAACATTCGCAGCAGCCCTATATGCGTTTCTGCTGCGCACGCGCCGACTATTACAAAAGCCACGTAATGACTATCAACGATTTAAACGTAAATTATGACGTCAAAACTTTATTCTTTTGGGTTCTTATTTTATTTCTTTTCATTCTCCACTCGGCCCTTTTCTATCGCCCCCCCCCCCCCTCCTCCTCCTTATACGCAACGTCATGCAAAAGCAAAAGTTATTTTTAAATTGATCAAAGTCAAGCTCTAATAACTTCTTTTATGTGTTGCTGTTGCACGTGCTCTCGTGCACGCTGCCTCCTTCCTCGCTGCCATTCACGCACTCTCTCGATTGTTCGATAATAATCGATTATCGGCGATGAATGAGCTTCAAAATGTCAAACAACAATTTCAAATAATAAATCAAAATGATGGGCGCCAAAAACTACGCTTTTCAGCCGTAAAAAGTGCATTAAAATCCCCCCTCAAGCCCTATCTATACACACGCGCGCGTAAGTCCTTTTTTTTAAATAAAAACTTTCGTTGCACCCTGCCACATTAAAACGACTGTCGAAAAATACTTAAAACTAACGTGCATTTTTCTCCTTTATTACGAAAAAAAAATAAATCATAAAAATCTCTCGAGAATATTGAGATTTAATGTTAAGTATCATTTTTAACGTAGAAAAGAATAAAAATAAATAATAATAATTGCCTCAAACAATTGTTTCTTTCGAGCGTTTTCATAGAAAACGACGGAAAAGATAAAATTTAATATTTATTTTATGTGTTGTGATAAAAAGAATTTTGTTTAAATAATGCAGCGAAACCTCTGTTTCGAGACCATCGTTGGAACCGACTAAAAGTGATCCTCAAATGAATTTTTTTTTATGATATTAAAAATGTAATTTTGTGGCTAGACACCATTTGAATAGAATTATATTACAGCACTAGAAACTTTAATCAAGTATTTATAACCTGAGATGCCGTAGTCTTGTCAACCGCACTCTAATGTTCTCTCTCAAAAGCATTTTATGTGAGCGCGCATTTTGTTACTGAGCAGCACATCTCAGTGATCTTGAAATAGAAACCTCCGTTGAAAATGAAACTTAAAATGGGCGGTACTGTTAGAGGAGCATTAACAAGAGAAAAATCAAAGCAACGTATTTGAGGTGGTCGCGAAACGGAGGTGGACTAGAAAACGTTAATCACTCGTCATTCGTATAACCCTCATCGTATTTGCTGGATTTTAAGACGGAATGTATTCTAAGACGCATCTTTAACAGTCTTTCGAAGTTAAATGTTTGTATGAGATTTTTTATATTAAACAAACCTCATTAAAATATGTGTACTGTGGTATCTAAAAGATATTCTTAATAATTATAGCAGTACATGTACAGTACAGTATAGGGTACTGTAATATCTAGAACTTGATCGCACTTGCAACTCTATTACCATGTTTATTTGCAAAGAAGATATTTCTTCGCGTTTGGATGCAACTTCATAATACAGTCTTCATGATGACATTTATCACCGAGTAAGTATCAAAATGTGAGAAATAGTCAAACTTAAAGGCGGCTTAAAAACAAAATTTATGTACTGCCGTCTAAGGCACATGGGAAAAAGTTTGGATAAGGAATCGGAAAAGCTTAAATTTTAAGGCGTCTTCAATTCTAAGACGCGCTCCTTTCTCGGAGTAAAAAGTACGCTTTAAAATCCAATACTGGCGGTATGTTTTGTACTTTTAGACATTTTTTTTACAATGATAAGCTTTATACGCAATGAAACGCTTTATACAATTTTTAATTTTGAATTCAAAAACATGTAAATTTAACTTAATTCTAATCTCAGCGTGTTATACGATGAGCTAAGTTCCGAATAAAAGTTATTTGTGGCCTGCTCACATAATATATTTTAAGTTTCAATCATGTTCTAAAAAAAAAAAAGTCGTTTCAACCAAATCCTGCCGGTAGAAATTTAAAATCATTCGGTAAAACCACTTTTGGGAATTGGGGAAATACAAAATCTTTTCGTTGCTTCGGCCTTAGCCGTGTACCTTAAAAAACAATAATTTTAATCTTCATTTTCCATTATAAGCTTTATCTATTAGAAGCGCGGCGTGAACAGGGTGAACGAGGTGGAGAAGTGAAAGTACGTGCCAGACGGATGCAGATAAATGGTCAGCGATAACCGTAAAATAGTCTAGACAGAAAATAACTTGTAATTAGCCGATCACGATTAACTTCTCATTAATAATTTTAAACGGGCAGCGGGAGTTCGTAAAACCTTCGACGATGTCTTCTTAATTCACACGGCCAAGTGTTGGATCACAATGGACTGGCAAAATGACACCAGTCTTAAGAGATGGGGTGGAGGGGGGCTTAATATTTCATTTAACCGCACGAGTGTTTGCATCCGTCTCAAAATAATCCCAGATGCAATTATTTTGTTGCAATAACAGCTAATTACACTTTAGTTTTGTTTGTTGATATTTAGTAAATATTTGATTCATTTTTGTTTCAAAATGTGGAAATTCTAATCATTAATGTTAATATAGTCAGCAGCGTAACGAGGATATTTTGGCGCCAGGGAACAAAAATGTATACATTTTTTTGCATAAATAAATCATCAACAATGTGCACAGTTTATAAATCCTCAATTATTCATGAATATTATATGTACTACGAGAATAAGCCAGACTACGGTAGTAACTTTGTTAATTTCACCATTTAATTGCTACATTGAATTTCATGTAACTTGGCTGTGCAGTTGTGCGCGGCTTCATCAGTCCGTATTCACTACAATCCGGTTAAAAATCTCAAACATTTTTAAAAAAAAAACTACAGTAGTATAAACTTATAATTTTTTTACTTTGCATCTTACAAATGTACAGTCAAAAATCTCATTTTGTGCGGTTTATTGTTTGCGATTTTAAAGTTATGTCATGCGATATTTATTATTATACATATTTTAATTTATCTGGGAATGTGAAAGACGCTACTCTGATTGCAAATCTGCAATAAAGTGCATTTGGGATAATTAAATATTTATATCTATTTAAAATAAAAAGTAATAATAAGTTCTATGGACAGTATTTAGTTTCTCGATTTTAGAACGGTTTTAAACAGTTATACGGAACCGGTTATCCGGGCAAAGGATGGTATTACTGTTTTAATAATTTCGTTTCACCAAAAATTTGCACTGAGAAATTCGTTAATTAATTTGTACTAAAAAACAAATTTGCTGTATTAACAATTTTATGTTTACGATGTGCTTACTGTGTATACTGTATTGAATTTATTTTCAAGTTAGTGTTATTTTTTTAGGCGTGAGATGACATCTCTCGTAACGACAATTTTCACGCCATTTACCTCGTGATAAAAACTCTTTATTTCCCGCCATTTAGCTTTATTCCCCCACCATTTTGGTGACCTTATTACGGTTTCATTCCAGTAAATATATTAAATAAAAAATACAAAAAGTTGTCCAAAATAACGTATACTCACACTAGTACACACATACACTTGCTACAATTAACACTTATACTGTCACATAAACTTTTTATTGGCCCACTCTGTAGATAATGATCGCACATAATAAGAGAAGCGGTTTCAACGAAGAAACAAAAAAAACTCTACGTTATATTGCAAAATTCAAAGATAAAGTAGAACCAAAGGGTAGAACTCGGATTTATTCTCAGCCTATTTGCATTTATAATTTATCAGTCTTAAAATAAACCATTTTCTAAAAGAAAAATCTAAAATACAGCGCAAACCTGTATATTTGTTGTTAATATTAGATCGGATCCAGTGCGAGCCTACTTAATAATGTATACTTTTATTATTTCTTTAGACAAATAAGATATTAAACTACGCAATTAAATATTAATTTGATGAACAGCTAATTTGGCAAAAATCTATGGTATTAGAATTATGTTTGTCTAAGCAATTACTGTCCAATTCAAAAAATGCAGCCAACAGCAATTAGTAATATTTACTTTCAAATTAAAAATTAAATACATTTAAGTCAACAATTTTTCCAAAAACAAAAGTTTTATCCGAAATGTAGCCTACAGTATTTGCATAATCTTCCATCTGTAAAAAAAAATAAAGAAGAAAATGCTATTATAAATGTCACATTATATGTGCTTTACTAAGTTTAGTTAGCATTTTTCTTTATTAAACTTGGATTACAAAAATACACGCAACTCAGTTGCAGCGCATTTTAAAACTAAATTCTTAATTTTTGTTAACGCTTAATCCTGGTTATACATAAATTTAGATTTTCAAGTTAACAAAATCTTTCTAAAACCTCCGTTGCTTTTTCTATGGGGCGTAAACATACGAGCGTCTTATGAGCGCGAGAGATTAAGAGACGAGAAGCTTTGGTCATTAACAACGCTGTCAAATAAAACTTCTTTTCTTTAAAAATTAAAGCGATAAAATGTACTTTATAATTAACAAAAACCGAATCAAAATTTGCATTTAAAATACAGATTTCAACTAAGAACTGCATAACTATTACTGTAATGAGTTACATATGGAAACAATTGACGTCACGAAAATAAATTTGTATTTATTCCCCATGTTAAAGTATAAGTCGCCATTTTTTTTTTTTGGTGTCAAAAATAGCAAAAAAAAAAAAAAACAAGTTACTATTAAATAAATAAGGTAAGCCTACTAATAAAAATGTTACAAATAAATAGAAATTTTTTTTAAATTATTACAATTAACTACTGCGTAAAGATAAGAGATTATTACAATAATTGCATTCAAATTATAATTTTGCACATACAGTAGTCAAAGTACACGTAGAACATATTTTTTTAAGAAGAAAATTGTAACAATTCTTAATTTCCGGTTCCTTTAAATATAGGCTACTATAATTAATGTATTTCAATAATAATTTTTTTGCCACTTTTTAAAAAAAAAAAAAAAATGCATTCAAAAGAATAAATCAAATTAAAAATGGATGAGTAAAACAAAAATGTCTTCATTAATAATATATTCATTGTAATAATAATGAAATAACGCAATTTTTCAATCGACGTATTGTTAGGAGCAGACGCCGCCGACGCGTATACTGTAAAAAGATGGGTGGTGGTGGTGAATGGAAGAAATAAAATAATGCCAGGGAGTGCGAATGATGACGTCAGACTCAATTAAAAGTCTTCTGTTCGCATTCAATTGCTTCCGAGCATTTTACAACTACATATTTCCGCCAATTAACTTCTACCTATTCAATTTTAATAACGACAAGCGCCCTCTAACGGTTCGAACTTTTTAAAAACTGTGCGTACGAACTGCGTGTTCTACAGTTACAACCGGAGAGAAAACAACAACCAAAAAAAAATCATTCTCATACGCAAAAAAAAAAAAAAAAAAAGCACTTCAACGCGACGAAAAAGAAGATGGTGAAAGTCATAAAGCCGACAAAATAAGCCATAAACTTATAATTACAACTTTAAATTAACAGCACCCACCATCTATCCGCCTTAATGCTTTCCTTGTTTACAAATTAATTCACTTTTACTTTTCCGGAATTTTTTTTCTAAAAAAAAAAAAATGAAACCTCTTTAATGGTGTTTATTTAAAAATCGATCGCTTACTATTTAAATTAATTACAAGCTCAAAAATTTTAAACGATGTAAGTTTTTTTTTTTTTTTTTTATCATTGTTTGCTATTTAAAAGGCTAATCACCTTTTTTTAAATACCGGTAGGCTACATTGTAAAATAATGTTAAACATTCTGCGGTCAATACACGGTGACAAAAAAAATGACGAATGTTAAATAAATATCAAAATAATGTTATTAATGCTAAAACTATTTTAATTCGAATTATAATAATAACTATTTATATTTACTATTAATGGGCTAGATCAGCTAAACTTTTGCGAGAGTGTATGACGCTCGGGGTTATTGCTCATGAATTTTGCTACTGAGCATATTTTTTACTAACTGGGTTCATTTTGACTCGTTTTTATGGCCCATAGGCCTACATGATACAGTACAGTAAGCCTATTTGATAAATATGGCAATTTAATTTTTTTTTTTAAATTCCCCAAAAAAATTTATTAAGAAAAGTGACAAATTTAGAGCCCTATTTTGACAAAATGGCAAGATTTTTAAAAATAATATTAATCTTAATTTTGGCGCTCCTATTCGGTGGCAATAATTGTCCACTATTGCCCCCTTTCTCCCTCGCTACGGCGCTGCATAGTGCAAATTTGACCAAGTTTTAATAATTAATATTAATGAATAGAAAAGTCAATGGTGAGCAATGAGTTTCGCTGCTTGCGTTTAGACCAAATCATTTTAGATCATACATCATTTTCGAACAATAATTAAATTATGATAAAATAATATTTTATGGGCTTCAAGTTTTCCATGGTTGATTAAAATCAGTAAATTATTCCACGCATCCTTGTAGTTAGATGCAATTCAAGTGGCGTGTTGTTTTCTTTTTACCGCCTAAAATTTTTAGAACCCAATTTTAAGTTAAAATTTGAAACTCCAATTTATGTAAAAAAAAAAAATTGAGATAAGTGATGTTCCTCTTCGACTGACGATTTGTCGCCAGTTTGTTTTTTTTCCTCCAGTGTGAATGCGCCTTAATGGAAAAATGCACCGTAGTTTAATTTGGAAGTCAGTGGAAGCGCGGTCAAGACTTAAAAGTTAATCGAGTTCCGTCGAAGAGTTGGAGAATGAAAAAATATTTATTATTCCGCAGTTCCACTCTCCGCGCCTCAAAGCTCGTGCAGCGCCCATCACGCAACTGCAACTGTCAATAAGTCATAAATCCGTCGGCGCAAAAAGCCTGCCAAAAACCAAAAAAAAAAAAGAGAGAAAATGGCGTGAATAGCCAATTCGGCGTTTATGCGAATGACGTCACGAGTTACGTGCATGGCTGCGTCACACGCCACAGCTAACCCGGCTCCTTCGCTTATGGAAATTTCCCCGCCAAATAATTAATCAAAAGTCATCCGCGTACCTTAACATCACTTTACGTTAACGTCAGCTCCGCCCATCCCGTTTACCTTCCTGCCACCACCGCAAACGCTCATTTACATAAACAACAACTGCAAACCCCAAAATTAACGACGTCAACTTTTAACGTTTATCTCCATCTCGCACGTGCGATTCTATTTCAAATGACGTCACGATGAGTGGATAAATCAGAGAGAAAAGAACGCGAGTATATGTGCACGCGAATGAAACAAACTTTTTATTAAATAAATAAAATAAAAATAAAAAAAGAAGTTTGAAAAACTTTCTCTTTCGATCGCCTAGTACGAGTAATATCCGCGTAGAATAAATCCTCCTTCCTCAACCCAATTCATCCATTCATACGCCGCGTTAATTTTGAATTAAATGACGTCAACATACCGCCTTCAACAATACTTTTCGATCTATCGATTATAATTACAAATGTTGATTAAACTTTTTCAATGTGTGCTGAACAGACGACGTATTCCATCTCGATTCACCCCCCCTCCCTTCTCCATCTTTTCGCTTCTTTCCCACCTCCTCATACACACATACATTTCCTGTCCCCCCGCTCTCCTCCCACTTCATCCTTTTCTCGCCAATATCTTTTTATTTCCAAGAAGTGTAATCAGAGAGAGGGAGATCAATTTCCTTCGTTTCTCGAATTTATTTCTCTCTGAAGATTTCTTAAAATATCGGTGGATGCTAACGTTGGCCGTGCGAGGAGCCCCACCCTCGCCTACTACTACTACTCGACCCACCACCTCATGCACGTACAACAACGCACGTCCGTCGAGAAAGCCTTTTCGCGTTTTGTGCAGTGAGGCGAACGAGCTTAGATGGCGCTTCTGCTACCGCTGCAGCTCTTTCAGTTCCGAAGAGATTCACCTAGTGCGAAGATGGATAGATTGATGGACGACCTCCTTCGCGCCAAACTATGCCGCAAACCCATTCACACTACCAACTTCGAACGTGGGTTTGGATGGAATTTCCATTTCCGGCAGAAACATTCTTTCGAATTGTTATGGAACGACTGCGGGTAATCTTTTAAAGTTTAATTAAAAACAGTATGTGGCTTACGAGCTTCACCACATCAAAGTTTGAACAAGGTGATGATGGATTTAGAAAATTAGGGCTAGAAAATTTACCAATAAATTATTAATAAATTTAATTTTTTTTTTTTAATGTGATGTAAATTTCATTTATTGGCCTTTTTTCTCAGTTGATCACACGGGAATCTCCTTATTAAACTAAGTCAAGTCCAATGAAAATAATATTGATCCCTATCCTGAAGACAACCAAAACTTGCATTCTCAGGCGAGGAATTTTATCAAAGTCGTTGCGGACTTTAAATTCTTGCTAAAATCATTATCTCTCGACAACTTAAAGGCCCGAGCATATTTAAAAATATTTCGATATTAAAACACAATTTAATTTGATAATTTTGCATCTTGTTTGTGAGTGTGGTAAAGTCAAATTTAATGAGTGACCTATTTATTATTGCTCTATCCTATTCGTCTACAGTGCATGTACCTAGGATATTTATTTTTGCTTTAGTATATCCACAAATTTGCTATTAAAAAAGTTAGCGCTATTAAATGTGATGGGCACATAATTATCATTTGCTTTAATGACGTCAAAATAATAGGGTGAGGGAAGAAAACCTATTTCCTAGAACGACATAATTTTATAAACGAGTTGCTCAAACGCATCTTTTAAGAATACGGTGATAACATTTCAATTCTGAAATATGTACACTGTTGTTGTTGTAAAATGTTTTGCTCGCAATTAAACTCAAGTTACCATCAAGTCCCATCTATTAACCTTCTACAGGTATTAAAATATCGCTTTATAGTAATATCAAGTTTGTTACAGGCATATTAAAGAACAAAACGAATCTAATGGTTTATAGTTAAATTTTTTTTTTGTAGAAATAGCGATAGCAGGAACATTGCAATTTTGCAAAAACTAATTGTGTTCTATCTCATGCAAACTGCCGGAAGGGAATCAATTGCACCAAATTTCTAAACTTAAAAATTCATTAAACAATAATTTGAAATCGCATTCTATTTTTTTTATTAATTTAAACCGTTATTAAAAATCGTATGCAAAATATAGTTTTCTTGTTAATGTTGATTATCTCAAAAATACAGTTTGTGGACTTAACCCATTTTGAAATTAAGCGCCTCAAATGTGTTGTCACTTAATAGCATACGAGCACATTTTTGCAGTTTCATTTTCCGCTACATTTCCCCTTAAGATTACAGTATTACTGTAATAATTATATTCTTGAATTGAAAGCCAGTGCGACTAAGGCCTCGAACTTTAAAAATCTTAAGCGTCGTGCATTATAATCAAGGTCTTACAAAACGCCACTTTTGCTGTTTGCATCCACTTCTTTAATTCTTCCAAGAAAATTCTTTCTTCCTCGAAACATTATTATCAGCTTAATTCACCGAATTTCCCTCACCCTTCTCCTGTTATTAATATAGCGCAACTTCAAAACAATTCCTAAAAGTTGTTTGCAAAATTAATTAACCAGTCATTTATTTTCTACGAGGCCAGTGCCATCCTCAAAACACATTTCCAAAATTTTTAAATTATTCCAATAAATTCTTAAATCTTATTTTTACGATGCTAAAAAAATAAAAAATTAGACTAAGAGAGAGAGTACGCGGAGATTAATTAGCGTCGGCAAATTTTTTAACGGGGCTTATTTTGTACACAAAGCTCGAACGCGCATGCGCATAACTAAAAAGCTATCGATTAAATACTTCAATTAGACTAAAACAGTTTCAACTTAATTTATTCCGATCGCAAACAAGGCATTTCGTTCGCCAAGACGGATGTGTTAATGGACTCCCGGCATACACAGCGCCATCTACATCATTTCTTTTTATTACGCCAAACATTTTTAATCGCTCCCCCTCCTACATTCAACATTTTTTTTATTTATTTACATTTTTTTTTTTTTTTTTTTGAAACTTTTTATCTTGTTACGAGGTTTTTGTACACAGATTCAAAAGCCCAAAGTGCCGTATTAAAAAGTACTTGAAACGCTCGATAGATGGCGCTTTTAGAAGAGAGAAGTTAAGGCGGGCTTATAGCTCATTTCGAGCTAAATTAATGTACCTCCTCTCTCTCGCATTAATGCGTGACGTAAGCGTGAAATTACGTTACGTTATTCAAATTATCAGCTTCAATGCTTACTAAGTGCATTCAGTGGTGCATTCAGCTTCTTTCCTACTTTGGTCAGCGATAAAAATAATCCGGGATACAATTTCGCTCTCTTTTTTTCTCTCGTTCTCCATCACTCTGGCTCTCTCTCACTTTATCTACGCTCATCATCTCGTAAATAAAAGCATTACGGGAAACTTTTTTTGCACTTTTAATTTATAAAATTTAATTAGACCGGCGTTTTATACTAACATACCGGAAGTTTAACAATTAATGAGCAAAACTTTTATTTTGCCTGTGTGCCATTTTTAAAATTATCGTATAAATAAACAATTGCATTTGTTTAATTAAATTCGCTTAATTTATGGAAAAGTAAGTTACGTGATAAAATACGATACAAGAAAATTTAAAGCGGAGTTAATTTTTAAATACTCCTAGCGGTATATAAAAATACACTTCGAAAATAAACATAAAAAAAAAAGTTTTAAAACAGTAAATTAATTTCGAATAAACGGAGAGTATTATTAATTTGACGTCATCGTCATTAAGTCTATTATTCATTCGAATAAGAAATAAATCATATTCTAATTAGCATTTTTTTTTTTGTTAAGAATAGAAAATAAGCTGCGCGTGAGTGCAACATTCTTTTTTTTTTTTTAATGCAATTTCTTGCGAGTCAACTTGATAATTTCTCTCATAATAAAAAAAAAATTAATGAATTGCTCGACGTCATTTCTATTTCATTCCGTAAATCTAATTAACCGACAAAAACCTCTACTTAAAAAAAAAATAATAATGCGCAATGTTGAAGAATAAAATGTCACAACATTATGAGCGCCGAGACAGAAGAAATTGACAATGTGCATTCATCT
>JAQGAZ010001960.1:0-22145 GCA_034692225.1 Polydesmus complanatus | reverse complement strand
TTGGATTTTACAGTTCATGATAAAATTAACTAATAAACTTCAATGTTGATTACAGTATCTAAAAATTATGATTTCTAGACATAAATCACTTTGGAACTGAGCGCCTCGTTGGTAACCATTCTTTGTTTATGCGGTTTCGTAATAAAATGTTAATGCAAAAGAATAACTCTTCAGGAGAGTAGCGTGCTATTACTATATTTCTGTATAAAATTAGTATATAAAACCATCGTAAAAGTGCAAAGTCAGAAAACCATAAAGCGAGAAAAAGCACTATTTAATGGAAGGGAGGGAGGTAAAAACAAACAACAAATAATAAAAGTTTTCGTTAAGAGCCAAGAAATTAAGTTTCAAAGTACTGTATAGTAGAGATTGAAAACAAGCTCAGTCAGCCTTCAAACTACAAAGATTTAGTGCGAGTTAAAAACGGTGTATTTTTACGCTCGTGTACTATTTGTCAAATTCATCCCGTAGGATTCGCCCATGTTTATCCTCCTCACTATTATTATCCAGTAACGCGCGAGGGTGGAAAGAAAAGGATGTATGCGGAAGTTGTACTCTTCATAAAGCCCGATCCCGGGAGACGAGATACCGGGGTTCTTATTCACCATTGCCGGCTTCTATTGCTCACTTTATTTTGATGCAATAACTTCGGGGCTCCCTGTTAAAAAAATACGGGGCGAAAAACCTACGCGCAGATTGAGATCGAGTGCAGAGGATTAGAAATTTCCATCACGTAACTGTTTCATCAATCTAATCCCTTCCCCCACTCTCCCCCTTATCCACCCCAATTTGCATCCATGCGAGAATCACAAATAAATAAAGCAAACAAACTGCATATTTATCTTAGCGGTTGAAATAAATATCTTTTGCTAGTTTCTATCAAAAATGCATATATAGCCTACTGGAGAAACTGAAAACAAACTTTTATTTTTATTTAAAAAAAAATGAAAGTTATTTTTTTTTTGGTACAACTAAGTTGTCAGCAGAACGCAAAAAAATATATATTATTTTCTTCCCCATAAATTTGTATGCTTCAAACTTTAAGTCGAGCGTAAAAAAATTCCACTTACATTTCCACAACAAACATTTTAGTCGTTTTTGCGCTTCATAATAAAAACCGAACATTGCAATCCTCAAACCAAGCCCAATAATAAGGCTAACAATTATTATTACAAAACAAAAGCCTCGTTCAACGTGCACGTAGACTTATAAATCCGGGGTGTGATAATTTTAATCAATAAAATTTTTAAATGTAAGGTTAACTAGATACTGTAATCACAAATCCCATTAAATTGAAGAATGAAAAATAAATCGTTGCAAAATCGAATAAAAGACAAGATTTGTGGCAATGGGAGAAATGCACTTTAAAAAAACATACAAAAAATTAAAAAAAAAAAAACTTAACCACAAATGTTGACATCATAATGCCGTGGACAAAGTGAAGTGTCAAAAACCATATCTGTAAAAATTTAATTTCGCTTTGTATACTTGTATAAAATTTGACAAGTGGAGACAATAAATATTTTATGTTATTGGTATTCCATAATAGTCCAGTATGCATGTAAGCGATTGGCTCTATCATTTTCCGTTACAAAGCAACATTTTTTGAGACTAGAGTTGAAATGTCGGAATTTTGTTTATAGAGATACATTACAATAATGCAAACGGAAATCGAGCTCAAGCCAATTTATGAAGATGCAGTTAGCCTACTTATTCATAACATTTAATACATGTGCACCATATTTCCGCTTCTATATTGATTTAATAAAAAAAAAAAATTAAAACTGAAAAAAACCCACAAACCTTGATAATCTTCTTTATTATAATACTACTCGTGCCGAATTTTTCAAAGTTAGTGCAAAAAAGTCCAATAATTATTCTGCTCAAACGACACTACACAATTATACTGATTAACTTATTTTAATTTTTTGAGGGCTTCACAATTAGAAAAATTTTATAGTGGGAGTATCTACAAGTAATAATTTAAATTAAAAATAACAAAAATTACAAAAAGTTTATCCTGCTAGCGTTTCTTAGTACACAACAAACTATTAACCTCATTAATTGAAAAAAATCATTAAAGAAACATTGCGTGCATTCAATGAACTTCAATTAATTGCCGATTTCTTATCTGAAAGAGCAAAAGCGAAGTTAATCGCTAAATAATCTTTCACACGACATTAAACTCGACATTTACAGACTGCATTTTGAAGTTGTTATCGTAACAGCCAACAACTTCAAAATTTTATGATTCTAAATTACAAGTCTGTGTGGAAACGAGTTGAAGATTCTTCAAGAGTTTAAAACAAGCAAATAATAAAGAGATTCTATACTGGTATCCATCGCAACCCGCCACTATATCCTTTCAATTCCAATTTTAATTGAATAAAAAGAGTGTTATTCTAAAACTTAATACTGTAGTAAACATGTACCGTTGAACTAGAAATAGTGGGTTTTTAAGTAAACAAAACGTACCGGTTTCAGTGGGTCGTGATACTGGTAATACCACGCTTCTTCGTGGTTTCAACAGTTTCAAGGTCATCAAATGCAATGAAAAACACTTCACCAGAATGATAAAAGATAAGTACTTTCTTCAAGTTTATATACAATGCGTATACCTAAAAGTTTTCAAAATTATTGATTTTTAACAAACGCATTCATCCATTGGGAATAAAAATTAATAGAATACAAGTCTTTATTTAACAAGATCAACGGGGCAAGATTTCCCAATAAACTTACAAAGCTACCGTTGAGGGCCTCAAAACATTTCAGAATACAGAAGAGAAAACTGCAATCATATTAAATGTGTAGTCATTAACGAAATAATAAAAAATATAACCAGTAAACAAAGCTTTTAAAGTTTTGTTTGTTCTTGTGGATTAATGTTTACCCTAGTAGGAGTAATAATTAAGCAAGTTAGGGGGAGAGGGGAGATAATAAAGCCAACTTTTTCTACAGTAAAACTACTCGGAGCAATACATTCCTTTATACTACTGTACAGTAGGCCTATATACCTTTATAATACACTGTACAGTATTTCTATTTGCACACTTCTTTCGATTTTAACAGACTGCATAATTATTAACAATAATTATGTTCAATGTAAACACTTTACAAATCGAAATTGTCAAGGTATGGACTATCAAATCAACAAAAAAAAAAAAAAAAGGGAATAAAAAAATAGTCTTTTTATTGTAAAATATATTCAAAAGTTCCTATTGACCGTACAGTGTATAAAACGAAAATGATCACAAATTTTACAATACAGTGAGCCTACATAATTATACAGGTGGCCTGTCAAACTCTCGGTTCTGCGGCCTGCGGCTTACCGAGACTTTTTACAGTCTAAGGTCCTAAAGCTGACCAAACAACTTAATCGAATAATCGAATTAACCAAGTACAGTACTGTAAACGAAAAAAAAAATACTTGTATGAGGAAGAAGGGAAAGTCATGCGGCCCTCAATTTATTATTGAAGATGGCCCGCGAGACAAAACCAGTTTAACAAGTCAGATATATTTGTGTTAATTATAATAAATTGTGAAATTTTGGTGCCAAGATTTGAATAATAATTTTATACTCTCACCAGAAATGTTTTACTTAAGTTCAAAATTAATTTTTTTTTTTAAAAAAAAGCGAAGTTTAAATAAATTATTCGCAACCCAGGTATAACATTTATAAATGAGTAAAACCACCATTGATAAAGTAATTTTCCATTGATGAAAGCGGTAAAATAAAATTTAATTTATGTTGATCAAAATATTTTAAATGAATTATTTATTTTTAATTTTTTAAAAAAAATTATCATTCGATTAAGTCAACGTACTATTTGAGATGGCATTTTACCAACAATTTTTATGATGTAAATAACTTACAGATACCGGTACAGTAAAATAATGATTGCGAAATAAAATCGATGCTTATGCTTGAAACCAATAATTTGTAGGGATCGAAAGTAAATAAATGTAATCGGTTCTATGGTAATGCTCTCTTTTTTTATATACCAAAAATGTGCTCGTGATCATCCCACGTCGCCATTTCCTTCCAAATTCAACATTTCATCGCTGCAATTTGTGACGTGAAAAAAATAGTGCAAATGTCCACATTTCAACACCATCATCAATGGCGTCGTCGCTCATATAATTTTAGATACACAAACACTCACTCATAATGTTTAGTCTTCCAAACGCGCACATATTTTGATAGGGAGAAAAAGAGAAGAAGAGAGAGAGAAAAAAAAAAGCGCTTCATCAACTAACAAACGCCGCACACAGCATCAGAAATAAAACACCAACCTAGTTTTTCTAATGGTACGGAGGCATTTTTTTTACGAGTGATCGCAACTGCGAGAGAAATCAAAACTATGCCCAACCATACGTTTGGCGAAGCATAAATAATATAATAACTCGCACTGGATGCCACTTATCAATGCTTAAAGGCACTGCCTCGAATCATTTCAGTGTCCGATCTATTGTTGGCAAAATTACACTTCCTTCAATAATACAAAGAGTAGATGCACTGTGGAAATTTCACGTTGTTAGGTGCATGAAAATAATAATTTTGCCTGAAATTATATTCAGAATTTCTAGCCGGCTTTAGATTATAACATTAGAATATTACATGCTGTAGATATTCAACAAACACTTTCTACTTATAATAATTAATTAAACAAAAATAAATAAAAAAAACTTTCCAAAATTAGTAAAATAAGCTCATGCATTCCCCAAACACTAATTTATGCATTAAAATAATACTGTAATAAAATTCGCAGTTAAGTGATTAATTTTAAACGTTATTATGTGTAATGACACGAACGGCAAAGCAAATCTCCTCCTACTCCTGCACACCTACTACATTATTATTTCAATTAATCTTAATTAATTTTAGTTCATTGGTAAACATTTTCATTAATGAAAAAAAAAAAAGATAATGCATAGTTCCAAAACGCATTATAATTATAACGGAAGCGATTTTTCTTCTTAACAACCTGAACTAAGCTGATTTCTTTGAATAACAATTTCAAAATGCTTCGTTTCTACCCATTAAGATTATTATTTACTATACATGTATATTAAAAGTGTATCGCTACTAATACTTTACTGTATAGTGTCTACATTATTAATTAAGTAGAATATTTTCAGCTTTCTTTTTCGTCGTCGTGCTAAGCGCACATAATGGTGTAGGCCCTAAAGGCAAGAATACTGAAATCGTACATTGTACATCCATTAAAATCGCAAATATAAAACCAAAGATGCTTTCAAGGTAAGAAATTGTGGAGAGAATAAAAATGCAAATGTCAAACAACTTCACGATGCTGTAACTTACAATTCGCGCAAAATGTTTGTGTTGTTAGCATCGATCTTGCTTGATCTTCTTCCATTTATCATCTCATCACAATCGCGCACACATAATAATATAATTTCTAAATATAAAAAGCAGCTGCTTACCATTTCACTCCCCCCGCTCTCGGCATTCAACGTCTATCAATTCCCTTGATATTTTTCGAATCAAACTTACACGTGTTATGGCTTTTCTCACTATGTTTTTTCTCGATTTAAGTCGAAACAGCGGATGTCCTACGTGTATACGTTATCACCGTGCATCTATCGATTTAACGTCATATTCAAGACGCCGACTATAACGAGTAAAACCTTTGAAATGCTAAAATTTCAAATTATTGGTTGATTTTTACAACGCCGTTTTCTCCAACTTATGCGGTAAAGAATCGTTTATTATGTTAAATAAAACACAAGAAATTTAAATTGAAAAGGAAAGAGAAAAAAAATAAGACGCGTTGAAAAAAAAATTATTTTCCATTGCACATTAATAAATTATTACGAAGCAGTAAATTAATTAGACAAATATAATATAAATTACTTCTTAAACAATTATTAGCCCTTAATTTAATTTTTTTATTAAATTAATATTGACTTTAGCAATAACTACGGCTGGATTCATTTAATTTAATGCTTTTATTCAAAACAAATTGAAAATTCAAAGTCCGTTTCATTTTTACTTTTGTATTTTCTCAGATTTCATATCTTGGGCCTACAGTAGTAAAATGAGCAAAAGAATTTCACTCAAATAATTATTTTTAAATAAATAAAATTTAACAAGACCATGACAAATCGATTAATAGGATTAATTAAATAATTTTGTAGACCAAAAATTAAAACGTCAGCGAAAACATTTTCTCTGATAAGCCGTCACGAGGTCATGGTTCACTCAAATCTATTGCTCTTTTTACACTCTCAAACCACATGCAAATTTATTATCAAATCTTATAATAATGTATCAATTTAATACTTTCATTAATATCGATATTAATAATAACTGAATCCGACTAGTACGTACAAATTATTATAAAAAAAATATGAATTTGAGATCGGATATTCAAATTTCTATTTACTTTGTGCATTATGAGAATTATGAATGAAATTCTAAGTATGATAAAATCGTCATTTTTACTCTTTTATTTCGTTAATCTTGGGAATGCAAACACGTGATTGTGTTTCCGTGTGCGATTCGATTCCGTCAGGCGCGACCTTCGATTGCTACAAGTTGCTAATTAATCGCGGCTGACCTTTTTGCGATCTTTACACAAGTACGGTAATCAATGGAGTTGATTTTGGGAGAGAAGCTTGAGTCAATATTAAATTTATCCCCACAATAGAGGATTAGTAGGCGAGAAAATAAAAAAGCTCGAAGGTTGATTGATTCGCGTCACGATGTTTTACGTCACCCTCTCACTTTTTGTTTCATTCTACTTTTTAATAACGCCTCATCCAATCATTCCTATCGTAAAGCGAATGAGAAGCTATTAAAAAAAGATATGATAATCCTCATCCCCAACATTTTCTGATAATAATAAACTTGCCATATGATATACTCGTACATGTAATTAAAATAAAAATGTTTCTCCTTACCTTTAATTACACGTTTCCAAATGGTAAAATTTCTATTAAAAACAGTTTCTTGGAACAGAAGGATGCTCGGCGAAAAGCATTCGACCGAAAAGCTTATTATACTGTAAACGTAATTAATAGGGAAAATACCGAACGCAATTAAATTCGCAGATTAATAAAACACGGTAAAAGTCTTATTTCCGTAAGCGTCCAAGCAAAATACTGAAGGAAAAGTCACAATCGTAAAAAAACTAAGTCGATTGACAATAATAAAAACACATGGTAGTTGTGGTTTTCGTTAAGACTTTGACACCTTTTCTCTCTCTCTCTCTCTCTCTCTCACTCACTCGCTCTTTCTCTGCTCGCTGTTCCTTGGTATGCGTGAATCAATATCACACTTCTTGCCAACCTGGTTCCAAACTAATATAACATGAAGCGACGGAACGATGTAGGTAACGTACCGTTTGCTATAGTGCACAACAGCAAATGAGCAGAGACGCGGCAGCGCAAATCCTCTACCCAGTCTTATCGCTCACTTCAACTACTGAGCATCTGTCCACTTTTTCATTCACATCTATCGCCTATGGAAAATATCCATACACAAAAAAAAAACAAAAACGTAAAACTACTTAACAGTGTATACGTTCATGCTCTCGAATCCCCTGTATATGAAAGAAAGATAAGCTTGGCCGTTTTGGCGCTGGAATATCGTATAAATGTATAGCAAAAAGCATCCAACCATATTGACTCTATAGAGTAATGGTTATGAATATAAATATCTATATACTGTAATTAGATTTCTAGCAATCATTCATTTAACTTTATTTCAGTATTTACGTCTGTCACTGAGAAGCAGTAGAAATAATAAAAAAAAAAATGCACATTTTTCATCGTTAACAAAAATAAATAAATTCCTTACAAGTCTCTCGCTTAAAAAATATTATCCCTTCTACGAGTTAGAAAATACAAAGATATCGCTTTGAATATTAGATACGATCTCCAAAAAAAAAAAAAACAGGATTCAAAGCGAGAAACTGTTTACCACCAGAAACGATGTAAGTAATTAGCAATTAAGTAAATAACATGTTGCATGTAATACCATTTAAAAAAAAACAAATACTTGACATAAAAGATTCGAGATAATTAGAGATTCAATAGCGAAAAAGTCTAAAGCGAAGTCTAGGTACCGGTATATGAAATCTAAAAATTATAAAATACCGGTAATTAAAATAACGGCTTCTATAGGCCTACATTAAAAAATATTATTGCTGGTCTATGTAAAATCCACAAAAAAAAAAAAAATTTAAAATCATTAAAATAGAGTTGAAAAAAATTCAGTACGACACTCGCTCTAAATTAAATATTGCTAAAAAAAAAAGTCATAAAATAATTCACTTTCTTTCCCTTTCGCTTGATAAACAACTTTTGATTCATCCGGAGTAACAAAGTTCAACAGAATTTAATGACTCGTGCTGTAAATAAGCGAATAAAAAAACCAACTCTGAAAACACAGTGCGAATGCCTTGTTATAGACATTTTAAAACTACCATAGATTCGAGACCGGTACTGCCTTTTTTTTCCTTTTCTTAAAAGCATTGGTAAATATCAAAATGTTTCGATATAGATTTTACTGTAGCTGAACAATTAATAAAAATTAATTAGATTGGTAAAGCATTTTCAAAGTGCAATAATAAAGAATTTTTTTTTTTTCTTTTTCCGATTGTTTAGTATGGCTAGACATTAATTTATATTATCAATAAAATAGTCTGACCGTAGACACTGCTAGAGAGACTTTCTGGTGGTCACCATTTCAACTACAGTGTACTACTGCATTCCGGCAATTATTATTCTACTTTTACAGCAGCATTCAAGTGAACATGTCAGACTCTAAAACGTCTGAACTCAACTTAGATAATACAGTACAATGGTTGTATGTAGCCAAATTTAATTTCGAAAATCCACTAGCATAAAATAAAAAACACAAGATTGTTTTGACCCTCAACTCATTAATTTATTTAACAATACAGTATATTGCTATAACCTAATTGACAACGTACAGTATTCGGCACCAGTAAAAATTTGTTTTTTAAACTGGATGTAATAATTTTAAATAAACTCGATATAATTTTTTATTTATTTTGTCGTTGTATCTTGTTGTCAAAAAAGTAAACATAATTTTTGAAGCTACCAAAGTTGATTACGTGTAACGAAATTACGCAATGATGTGATTTCCATCAATTATGTAAAATATTGCGATTACATTAACGTACTGTATTCAGTCATGTGCTGTAGATTGCATCCCCAAACTATTTTCAAAACTACCGTATTTATTTCATTGAAATTATCTTGTTTTGAAAATACAGAAGTGAAACTAAAATAGTTACCGGTACTGCGGTTTTTATGGTCATTTTAGATTATTGTTGTGCTCAACGGTTTTTCAAATGGCACCCAGACGGTTACGCAATTGCGTGAGAAGGCAAAAGCAATTTACTTACTTTAGGAAATAAATCAATAAAAAGTATTTCCAAATAGCATTTTTTTTTTTTATCCGTCAGAAACCATTTTATTAGTACTGTAGTAGCAAATGTTGGTAGGCACCGCACATTACTTTAAAAAACCAAAACTTTTTCGGAACCGAAAAACGAAACGTAAAATTAGGGTCAAATAAATTAAACATTTACATTATTTCTAACCAGCTTAATGACATCAAAGCAGTCCAATTTCATCCAGTATTATATTTAACTTAAAGTCGGCCTGTCATTTACGTGTCAACTGGGGTACATTTTATTTTTTCAAATATTCTTCAACGTTTTTTACGAGATCAGTAGGAAATAAATTTGCATACATATAGAAATCTTCATCATATAAAAACCTCATCTCAAGTCTACGACGGCATTATGTTTTACCTCCCTTAAAGAACAAAATACTCGTACATATAATATGATTCATATGAACAACCCAAATACGAGCTGATAGCGCTTATATGATAAACAATTTCATTCTCCAATAACCGATTTAAAGTTCCGAACTTAGCGCATTGTCAATAGAAACACGAATTCCCGAAAGAAAATGGAGTATATTTGAAAATATTACAAAATATGAGACATAAACACCTGCCGTAATAAATCGTAGCGAGGCTTTTATACTACAATCTAGTCAATCACGAATCTAATATTTCACATCTGAGAGTGAGCACGCACAAAGTCGGTCGATAGTCCTGCGTAACGTATACAGGTCACATAGACTGCCACTCGTTTTTTACAACATCCCCCAATAGCTATTGAAAACAACAGTTAGCAAATATAGTTCGGTAAACAAAAAACTGAGTAACTACAATTATGCTATTAATACTGTATTATTAAAGCGCTTCGTAAGCCCCGCGCTCATTTAAAGCTAACATTTTCACTTTTCCTCTCGCAATGTTTAAGTCCCCGGCCCATTTTATGCAATACAATATTGTTGCGATGAATTTGTCATTTAGTTAATGATTAACATCTTTCATTTTTTCGGTTAAAATTCTATTCTTTCTATATTCGGACTGCAACTCCTTGGGAGTTTTTCGCTGAACTCGTAAGTTTTTTACTCTCTCAAATGAACGAAAGCGAACGAATAGAAGTTCTAAGAACGTATGCTACAAATGTTTTTCAGAGTCTCTTTGTGATTGAAAGGTTACAGTAAATAGCAAAATTAACCCGCAAAATAATGATAACGTTCTGTAATGTTTCATATTATACTCGTAATTATATGAAATAAAATAACATTCACTTGTTTTTATTTTTCAAATTTTTTCATGTCTGGGATTTAAACTGATTCTTATGTCTGGGAAATCATTTTCAATCGAGTAGAATGTAATTTAAATTTAACTTTATAAGCGCAACAAATACAAATTAGGGGATTAAACAATCGCAATGGAATACAATTTTTTTTTTTTTCTAGAAAAAGAATTTCCAAATTCGAAATAAGATTACCAATTTAGAAGAGAATGGGTAAGCTTATCGCGCACGGAGATTCGCTAAATCAGTTCATGAATAAACCATGAAAAATAGAAATAGACACGGAATACAATTTCCGAATACAAAACTAACCTTTTGAAATCTACTGAAACGAGCGCCAACAGTTTTTACCCTTTATCAACCCATTTTCCAATCTATCATCATTTCACTCAAACCATCAAGCTTTAAGTTGAGTCTTATAAAATAATAAACTTTAACAAATTTTTAACTTTTATTTTATTTTTTATTAAGGCCTTGACGTATCCTCATACGAGCTTGAAAACCATTCTTTCTTAATTCCTTGTCAATAATTTCAAATAAAGTACTATTTTGACTGAAAATGAATCATTTGATCATACTTAAAAAGTGTCATAATTATTATATAAAAATTAATAATAATTATGACGGTATATTATGATCAGTGTATAAATAAATCAACCTCCCCCCTCCCATTTTAATTAAGCATTCCTTATAATGTACATGGGTAGTAAATTTTATCATAAAATATGTCTTTTTTTAGATACTGATTGTGCAAAAAATAACATAAAGATGGTATGCGTTATAAAGGTTTCTACGACGATGTTTCGAAATTGCCCAAAAAAATAAAAATAAATATCACAACTGAACACCGACAAAATAATTAAGCCTACAGATTAAAATTCCATAAATTTTAATTAAGAACTAGAAAATACGCAAATTTATGTCTATATAGCATAACTTTAACGTCTATAAATAAACATTAAAATGATTTTTTTTTACTTTCTTGAAATCAATAGTCAACAATTAAAGTAGATAAAGAATATTTAGATAATATTTATTTCTAAAAACGCGCACCTGGACCTAAATTCAATTAAAGTAATGTTCAGTAATTATATTAGAAAAGATTATTAACAGAGCACACAGTGCATGTTCGTTAATTAAAGCGAGCAAAAAGAAACATTTGTACGGACTCGAATGGTCGAAAACAGCGATCGACTCGAGAGGGAAAACTTGAATAGAAAATTTATTGGACCACTTTTTCGTTTAAAATGTATTAAGGTCTCTTAGCGCTAGATTAATCCTGTTATTGTGGAATTGCGTGTTGGTTGATGAGCGTAAATAATTATTGATAATTATGCCGTTCTACAAAGCTTATCGGAGTTCATTTTGTTAAACGAATTGCCGGCTTATTGCTGGTTGCATAGACCTTAGTTTAAGATTGCATTCTATATTTTTATAATAAATAAAAATAAAAAATAAAAAATGCGGCCGCAACTTTTGAGTTAATAATACATGTATTAAGTTATTTTAAATGCAGATAAATTACCCTACTTAGTTAATTAATGAGTAATTTTTTTTAGTTACCACCATTCAAGAAATATAATTTTTCAACCGAATAATTACAAAGCCACATCGTTTAATTTTTTTGCCAAAATTATTTTAATTAAAAATAATTATTGTCCTTGAATTGATTTTAACGTTAAATATTTGATTTTAATGTGCTAATATAACGAATTATTTATAAATAAATACGTCCTACTGCATTTTAAAATTGCGTTACATCTGAAAAACTTATTTGAAATTTCGTTCCATCGCTTGTCAAATGTCATTTTAAAAAACTGTATACAGTTGTACTGTAGTGGTTTATTTTACTAAACGCTTGTCTAATTTTATTGCGAAACACATACTTGAGTTTTTCATTCATATACGAAGACGAATGTGTACTAGGAAATTTTCGTAAACATGTACAAATATTCGAACGAAAGACGAACCTCCATGAATATTCGATCAAAAAGCGGCAAATCAAACCACATCAAAAGTGACAAATTGTTTCGCAGAGTAATTTTTTTTTATTTCACGTAAACTTTCTTTTGCTATCCTGTCCCTAGAAAGACATTACTTTGGCATAATCAAAGTTTCATGATGTTGTTTTTGTGTTTATAATTTTGTCGAACCCGGGTCCACGCTGCGCGGATTATTCAATTGCGCTATATATTATACTGTATGTAACAATAACAGTACCGGTACTGTACTTATTTCATCACAAAAATAATCATTTGTACACATGTGCAAAAAATATTGAACAATCGGACATTTATTGTGGTCCATTTCGGCATGCTGTAGGCTACACCAAACGCATTCGCACACGCATAAGGCATATGTGGAGTCTATAGATTATTACGAAATGGAATTATTGCTTACATCATTTATGTATCACGTTATCAATCAATAAATTTTGACAAGTGAAAGTCTTTTAATGTTGATAAAACTTTCATCGTAATCACACGGAACAAAATAACGTAAATCAAAGGATAAAGCCGTAGAATAATATTACAAAAAAAAAAAAAAAAAAGATAATAATAATAAATTCCGGTACAATACTGTATATCAAATTCGGCACTTATTTTAAATGGAAAAAAGCAGAAAAAAAATAACAATCGTAACAATGAAAAATATTTATCTCAAAAACTTTAATCCAATGTTTTAAATAAAACCAACAATACGCTCGTAATACGGTAATAATAATAAAACTTTGATTAACAATTCTGGCACGATCAAATTGTAAACAAAAAAATCTCTTGCGAATATAACTATTATACTGATCCTTTTTATATTAAATTCAATTCCAAATTCATGAGAGAAAAAAAAAAACCGTAAAATTGAAAAAAATATATTCTTTCTGTCAAATATTCAATTATTTAATCTCCGAAATTCCCCAGTTAGAATGTTAAGATCAAATAATCGATTATGATCAAAGAGGGCCTCTTTATATTTAAAAAATATATATTATGCAGTGCATACAGTATGTAATAATATTTTATTTATTTTGTTTTGCTGTCCCATCCTGGTTGAGCAAGCTCAGGTTTATAGAAACGACAGTAAGCCGTAATTTGTTAATGTAACACAATCATGTAAGCTCAAACAATGTCAGAAATAAACTCTGTTGCCAAGCAAATTGAAGCAAAATTAAATCACGATTTGATGTTTTAAAACATGTAGAATTCGATGTCTCTTTCTGCACAAGTATACCAACCTCCCCCCCCCCCCCTCCCTATGCTCTTCGATATCACGGTTAATAAATCTTATAAAAACAATGTTTGTTATCACGTCTGGCTGCAACGATTGAATAAATACGCTCCATTTAGCTTCAAGCCAGATTGAAATGAAGCAGAAATATGTCGAAATAGCTTGTCAAGTAGGCCTAACCGATTCTGTTCAAACTTAACCGGAGAAAACTTAAAATAACAAATTTTGCTCTTATTTTCCTTCATTTTCTAAAATAAAATAAAAATTTTTTTAAGTAACTTCAATTATTGCTCGTGGACTAGCTTTCCAACACGTTGAAGAAAGAAAAAGCTTTATGATTTTTTTCACGTTATTTTATATTTGGAAAGTTTATTTTTATTAGAAATATACAGCGTTTGCCGCTTCCATAAAAACTAATGAACTGCAGTACAGTATTCTTAAAGAATTTATTAAAAAAGGAAAGATACTGGCAAAGTTTAAACTGCAACAGTATAGGTACTGTTTTGTTTTCGGTACTTGTAAAATAAAGTCATGAAGTGTCATAAAGCAGATGGTGAATAGTTGTTAATTTTGTGTGACAGTATACAGCTTTTAGATCATAACACTTCAAATAAATTAAAAAAAAAAAAAAAAACGGGGAGAAAAAAAAACACAAAGCATTTTAGTTTATAAATCTCTGAATAAAGATCAGCGCCTGGCAACAATTTTATAATAATATTTATCATATCTAAATTAATAAGTAAATCAAAATAATGATTCAATATAAACTCAACAATTTACCAGTACCGGTACTTATTTTTAACTGATTAACGAATAAATAGAAACAAATTCGCTTTTAGAGAACTTAATCAAAAAAACTCGTCTATCGCGTTTGAAAAGACCTCGTTTGTTTTTAAAGTTTTATCAACTACCGTAGACTTGCCGAGAAATCGGAAGCTGTGACAGTTTATAAGTATCATATTAAAATAACAATTGTAAAACACATTAGAATTCACTTTTGACAAAGTGAGCCAAAAAAGCCACTTCTTATTGTATTGGAAAAACTAAAAATAAATGGGTCTCCGCAGATGACTTCCTATTCTAATTATAAAATATTTTTAATGACGCTAAACGTGTTCAAATGTGTGGACAATACACAAACGCGTATTTGAAACCACTGTACACATCTCGCTTAGTAAAACCGTTTTTGACTAAGAAATTCAGCGACAGGGAAAAACTTGCGCGTAATAATTATAAAAACTAACTTTATTAATCTTATATGTAAAATGTTTCCAATTACATCTCACTGTACATTTAATCACTTTACGGTAATGCATTGTAGCTAAAAAGTTATAGTAATGAACAAGTTATTAAAAATAAACTCACTTTTGGTAAATACATGTACTGTACATGTACTGTAAAGCGTGTGCCAACATCTACTGTAGCCCATTGCTTTTTAAACAAATATGTCAGGAATTGATTTAGCCCACCTAAAGAATGCCGTGCAATAAAATTTTCTTTTCCTTATTGAATCAATGATTGCATCATTAATATTGTCTTTCTTCTGCAAATATCAAACTACTGTTTAGATTATAAAATTTTTTTTTTGGCAAACAGAAATAAATAACATCTTCAGAAAAACGACAATGAACTCGAACGTTTCTATTTGAAAAGCCAAGCAAACCTTCTAAAAGCGAATCTTCTAAAAATATATAGCAAACAAAACATTACATTCAGCAGATCAATTAGTTTGCAATTTAAAAAATACTTCGAATGCGCTCAATAAGACTTTTTGAAATGAGACTAATCGATCAAATTTGAAAAGAAGAAAGTCGGAAAAATTATCTACAGTGCATTCATTAATTGATATTGTAAACTTCATAATGCACAACGCTGGAAATATTGACATTTAAAATTAATCAATTTATACAATAATTATTAATAAAATGAAAACAACTTATGAAAAAAGAAAAAAAATTATCGGTTCGTTCTTGGAACTTGATTCTGGTCGAATCGGAAAATGGCATTTTCCAAAATATCTGGCTTAATTCGTTCGAAGATCATAATTCTATTCGCAGTTGTACTTCCAATTCCGTTATCACTGTTCAGGTTATTGTTGGATGTAGGTGAAGGTCTGGGTGATTCATTTCCACCAAAGTTCATATTATTATTGGCTCTGACAAATGGCGGAAAAATTACTGACGTTGTCTTTAATGGTCTCTCATTTAGATTTTGTGAATTTAATAAATTAGGTCTCTGTGAAGCAGCAGGTGGCCGTGCTCTTATCCGATTAAACCGATTGTCATTAATTGCGAACCTCGAATCAAACTGCAGTGATGTTCTTTGAAATTGATTAGGATGCGGCGCTCTCATAATCGGTCTCGTCATCGGCCTCCAACCTCCAAAAAACATATCTGGTGGCGATATTGGATCGGGAAGGCCAAACAGGAATTGCAATAGACCGATGCCTTCCACTTGCAAAGTGAAGACCACCAAACCAAAAATAGCATAACCCTGAACACCAACAACAACAAAAAAAAAAATCTCGAATAAATTACTTGATTGAAGCAAAACTTCTAATACCACCACCACCACCACCAATGAATTTATCAAATACCACATTCACTCTATTGTATACTACATTATTACTACCGTACATGCAACTCTTAATAAGCAATATAAATTTCAACGTACATGCTTACTGTTAAGTAAATACAGAAGAACTTTTATTAACCAAGTTGGATAGAACCCCCTAGGATTATCAGAACATTGTATAAAATCCAATAAACAATATGAAATTTAAACATTTTGATGAGAAAATAAAATGTAATAAACTTAATAATTATTTGGCAATGCAAGGTTTATTAGCTATTTTGAACGCGCGGTTAAAACTGACTTGGGTCTTAATTTTTGTTTATAAATCACACGAAAGAGAAACATAAAATACTGTATTAAAATAACAGCTGGAATTAATGGAACAATGAATCATAAAAGTTCGAAAGTATTTCAATAACAACAAAAAAAAATTTATAATAAACTACCTTTGAAGTTAAATTAGTGATTACAAAAAGTTAAGTCATTCTCGCTTTAAAATAAAATTATTTATCAAAATAATGTCACCGTGCCAAGGACGTTAAATAAGGGCCATTCAAAACTCCATATCCGTTAAAAATTGCGTGTCTCTTCCGATGAAAAATACAGCCAGAAATAAATGATTATATTTCATTTGCCTGAGTAATAGGGTCGAAACGAAAGAATTTTTTTTTTTTGCCTTTTATAAATTGCATACTGTATGTGCATAAAAGCAATGAGTTTGCATAAGTTTCGTAAACACGCAGCAGCAATTACGAATGACGTCAATAACACAACTGCTCCACACGTTTAAGTTTGCTTAGTGGAAAACGAAATGTTACTACATAGACGTCACATTCGTCAAAGAAATATATTAGTGTCTGATTCCCGTTTTCTCCAAACTCGAAGAATTATCATAACCAGTGCCTAGCTAGCTAATTTAATCGCAAGATATAAATCTATTCCGGGCAATTATCTCTTGTTTGCTAATTATCTTTAAACTACTGTACATGCAAAGAGTTGGATGTTTTAATTACTTTCAAATTATGTTATAGAACATGGAACTGAAAAGAAAACTGGACACACAAGATTAACGTTTGATTCATTTATCTTGGTAAATGTTAAATGATGTAATCGACTTCTCTAATAAAATGTTTCTTAGAACTCTTTAACGCTAAATTGCCTTTTAGGAAAATATACTCTCGCGCCAACAATTCATACGATTGTGTCAAAATAATCCCTATATATTCATACAATAGTATAATTAAGTACGGCATATTTAAATAATACTACATGTAAATAATAATAATATAGAGCTATTTAGCACATTCAGTGAAACATTTCGTGGAAATGTATTATACTGTAGTCGCTTTAAAACAATATTATAAAAAAGATCTTTCTTTAAAAATAATTAAACGTATTATCCAAAAACATTTTTACATAATAGCCTACTGTACAAGTGTCATTTTTGTCAATATTATGATAAATTAAATCACTAAATTATTGTTGTATAACCTTTTTTAATTCGTCTACAATGTACTTGTAGAACTCCTCACTACACTATTGTAGGCCTATGTACATAAAAATGCCATGCTAAGCTTTACACTGCAATATTAATACTGTACAGTGTACAGTGATAAATTTCAGAACTGAAATCTTTAACAAAATAAATTTCAGCATTTTAAAGTTTGCAATTCAAAACATCTGTGGAAACAGTTTTGATTTGAAGCATAATTTTAATCGTTGCGCTAAGAATAAATTTACCTTTCGTAAATTTGACAATGTTAAGAATTAACGGGTAACACCGGGTGTAGAAGAAGGTGCTATACAACTTCCGTTTGTTATTAAAATTGTTTTAACAAAGATAAAAATCTAAAAATTATGCTAATTTACAGAGAAACTCAAAAGTTTTTTCTGTAAAAAAAATTTTCATTTTTTAATTCAATACTTTTTTTTTTTGTTTTATATTTGTAAAAGAAATAATAAAAATTCAAAAATTAACTTTCAGCCTCATGTTTGCTGCACTATCCTCCGATAGCAATGTAATAACAGTGAAACAAAAATGTAACAACCATTAAAAAACTAAGCTTTTAGCATGAAATTTAGTCAAAAATTCTACACTTTCATTAATAACCTCAATTCCTTAAAAGGACTAATTTTTTCGTGTGATGTGACAAAAGTGAATTTAATTTTTGCAGTACATGTACTATCCTGACCAACCTAACTCAGGTTTGTAGAGACAGCGAGAAACAATATGTCTTCGAATCCTATAATATTACCCCTGAATGTGTTTGCACACTCAGAAGTGACTGTAGGCTACTCATCCTAATCCTCCACCACTTGCCAGGACTAACGTTGCTCCTAACTGCAGTGATCTTATGGGACTTGGTGCTTTCCCCCGTATTTACCCAAGAAAGATAATTTAGTCACCTTTCCAATTCAGCAGATACAACATACAAACAATACAAAAAATGTACAAGGTAAACAAAAAAGTAATTTTACCCCTCACCGGTATTTTATGTACTCACAGTCAAAATTCGAAAGAAATATCCGTGGAACATCTTTATAAGCGTTGAAGTATAATATTAAACTTTCGATTCTTATTTAAATAACAGAATTTAAATCACTTTGCCGCAAAAACGTAGAACAAAAAGAATGTACATTACAAACAAAAATCTCTTGTGTAAGTGATTTCACCGACGTTGAAATCCACTTTCATTTAAGAAAAAAAAAAAAAAAAAAATACTATTCAATTTCTCTTATTCGACAGGTACGAAAACATCTGTAGAAGACGTCAATTACCACCTCATGCTTATTTCGGCCAATAAAAGAGCTAATATTTTAAATATAGGTCACCGTTAAAAAAACAACCAGTTGCGTTAAACCTAATTAACTAATAAGTTAATAGACAGAAAAAGTCAGATATTATCATTAACTTATTATTATATTCAATCGCTAGTAGTTAAAATAGTGCATGTTTTTATAATGCAAAAAAAAAAGAAAAAAAAATATTCACTGTACGTTGTGCTATTTCAACTTATCTTCAACTTTCACTGAATTATAAAAGCTCAAAATTAAAACTATGTTATATAGAAATTAAATTCAAGAGCAATGCTACATACCTAGAAAAAAAAACCCTCTCACGAACTAGGTGACCCAAAAAATCATAAGAAAATCTTCACTTAATATTAATTCTTCTCACAAACACAATTTTTTTAAAAAAAATAAATAAATAAACTTGTCTGGCAGCTAAACTTTCCAATAGCCAAAGTCAATTCTCACGAGAAGGAATTTAAAAATAATTATCACTCCGCCTCCTGAATATTATCGGCGGAGAATTCCACCCCTTTGCTCATCTCTGCTATGTAGTGACAGTCACATGACTGGGTGAAATGAGTCCCTTATACGAGTAGTTTTTTTTTCAAAGGGGTGCATTTCGAGTTCTTGAAATCGAAAAATTTACTCAGAAAAACTGTAGAGCATGCAATGAACTTTTTCAATTGCAATAGACTCTACATTATAACGTTTGTGGATTATGGCAAGAAGTTAAAAAATCAAATTGGATTTTGATTTTCAACTCTTAAAAGAGATTTTAACATTTAAAAAACCAATCACTTAGCCTACAACTGATTAAAACCCTCGTGTAAAAATATAAATGCAATTAAATTAAATACACGATTCAGTAATCGCTGCATACCCTCATCTAAATTCTATATATTATATAGTACTGTCATTACAGCTCATTTTGTTGATTATTCGAGGAAAATAATTTCTCTACTTCCCAGGATAATCGCGACCATGCATCATTCAATCCAATCCAATCGCTGTCAAATCCAAGGATTACACCATTATTCATTACTTTAAAGATTTCAAACTTTTTCGTTAAGCCTACTTATCTAATACAGTAGATAATAAATCTAAATATTGTGCTCATACTTTTACAATCATTTTAACAGTTACAGTACGTTTACAATATGTAAATCTCTAAGAAACAGATGACGTATTATTGTGTACAGTATAATGTAATCTACAGCATTAAAACATTTTCTTAATTAAATAGAACGGTAACGGCTAAGCATTTTCACTTTTAATACACGGTAAAACAATTACCAAATACTTTTACTCAAACCAATAATATTTCTTGCATATTCCAAAGCAAGTGTTTGCCCGTAGGTGCATTAGGCGAAAAAAAGGCCTCACAAACTACTCTACAAGCAACTCCTTTTAGTGAAAAAAGCACTTAAGCTTACAATAATTTTTGTTGTATACTTTGAGATTTCAAGGGAATAGGAGCAATGCAAATGGCCTATGGCGTATTACACATCCACATTGAAATAGCTATTTCACAAACAGGGCCGCATTTACCCACAGCGCGCAATTTTGAGGCCACACTCTATAAGGAGCATTACAATGAATGTAATTTACACCGCCCGACCATTGCCCAAGGCGACTAAGTCAAATGTATAGAGTACCGTGTAATATGCATCTTTGAGGGGCCTGATTTTGTCAAAAAGAATGGGGGAATTTGTTAATTTTCCTGAAAATTTCGCAGCGTGCACGATCGGCGCCTATTTTTTTCTTTTATTTTACCGTTTTTGCAGGATTTGGTACTAAAAAATTGCATAACTTATTTTGATATATTTCCGATACCATTTTTGGCATAGAAGATAATTAAACCAATAATTTATGATTCTAAACGTATCGTTATCAACTTACAGTATACGCAGTACTAAACTTTTAAATATAAGCAATCTGAATATCCTCAAAGTAAAATAAATATTCTAAATTATCAAATACGCTTACATTTACATTGCACGACCATGAATTAATTTATGCTCAAGAGTAATAAATTCATCTTTATAAATTCCCGCTAAAAAACAAAGCATTTTCACTAATAACGTTCAGTATGCTTCTTCAACATGTCATATTTTTTTTACATGCAAATAAGGATTTAAAAACGTTCATGCTCATGCATTCATGCAGAGAATAAAATATTATAATGCGCTTACCCACTTTATTAGCCTTTTCATTAACCGAACCCTGCATAGATTACTACGACGATGATGCCACGAAAGATGATTTTTTCTTTTTTTCCACTTTACCCAACACACGAAACAGCCGCTTCCTATCTTCTTTTTGTCTCTCATTCTTTCTCATCTCATTTGCTTCCAAGACTTTTTTATGTTTTGACACCCGAGCTTTCATAGCTTCTTTTTCAAGGCGTTGTTTATTTTGATAAGCAGATTTTATCATTTTCATCAAATTTGTAACCTTTTTTTTTTTTAAAAAACGCAACAAATTAAAATCGTTCAATAAGTTTAAATAAATAAATCTTACTTTTTTCTCGTGAGGTTCTTGAATAACAGCAACTCTTTGATCTTCAAATGACGCCTTTTTGTCGGGTAAAGTTTTAGGTTTGTCGCGATATGGAAGTTGACTCTGTAACCTTCTTGGAATTACAATCGGAGCAAATGTTCGTTCTATCCTTTCCACAGGCTAAAAAAAATTATTGAAAATAATTCTTAATTACGGTATAATAATTATTATTATATCACTAAATGCTTTACTTTATAAATTGAATCCGCATTGAATGGTAGAGGTATATTAAGGTCTCGTCTCAATTGTCCTACTGTTCGCATTCCGCGCCAAGTAGACTTTTCTTTAGGAGGAAGCAGCATAGACGTAACTGGATT
>JAQGAZ010001959.1:0-22172 GCA_034692225.1 Polydesmus complanatus | reverse complement strand
TGTTTGCAATTAATATTCTAATAAAAGAAAATTTATATAAAAAAATCGAACTTCCAGGCGCCGTATAAGACTGGGAATGGAAACGTCATAACAGATAAATTTGGAAAAAGGTCAAGGATAAAAAAAAATTTGAAAAAGGGAAAGAGTCTCGGACGCAACACCTTTGTGATGTGGCTATGTCAGTATCTTCGCATATTTTCTTTAAAAATTCCTGACAAAAGTGTTTCATGGCAGTCTTTCAGCCTTCCTTTAGGGCAGTTTTTGCTTGGTACTTCATTAGGTATTTCAACCAGCTGTTGCTCCCGCCAATGTAAGGAGTGGTCCTCATATTCTTGCTGTTTCACCTCATACACCTAATATTGTAACAGTATTAATTTTCTTTTCGACAGAATTTTACTTTATATTTTTTCAAATTAGCTATAGGTTAGATAATTATTCAATTTCAAATCTTAAGCTAAAGTATTTTTAATTTATTTTTATCAATGCTTTATGAGCTTTATCTGTAGGTAAAATAAGTTTAAGTTCATTAAATAGCAGTTAAAATAAAACATTAGTTTTAAGATTTTTTCTGTTATATAATAAATTAAAATTAATTTAAACCTGATTGGAATTCGGAAATCTGAGGTGTACTTGATTGCAATAGAATCTTAATTATATTTTTTTTCATGCTTATGGTTAGTGCATAACGGGTTGGTGTTCCATGTTTTTTTGATGTTTCTTGTGTTCCAGATGAAAATTCTTGTTGGATTGGAAAGCTGGGTGTAAGTTCTAGACTCGTCCGAGATCTTGGAAAGTTGCACTTGGGTCAGATGAAGTTGAAGACCAGAAAAGATTGATATCGGAACTTGAAAAAACCATTGTTGAAGTAGATGGATATACCGGATGGACTGTATTAACTGGTGGAGTAGTTGTAGGCCTGTGAGATGTTTGTTCGGAGATTGGATTGGATTTGAAAAATCAGGATTTTAATAAAAGGATTTTAATAATGCTGTGTCCCTTTGGTTGTCTTCACTTGATTGAAATATTAACTGTTCAATCTGATGATTTATTAAAGTTACTGTAGCTGTTAATGAAATGAATGTGTTAGGCCAGGGGTCTCCAAACTTTTTAGCTTAAGGGCCACATTGACTCCTCTTTTAAGTTCCAAGAGCCAAAAACTAGCTAGTTCATTAAATTTAGCCCCTTTTTTAAACAAAAACGTGGCCTAGACTCCATCTAAAGATAGCAATTTATATAATAAACAAGCGCCAAGCTTGCGAGGCGCAAAATTTTTTAAGAAAAAGGGCAAAATTAACCTCTTTTTATACAAAATACATGTAATAAGATTATTTGGCTTACGCGGGCTGTATTCAATGTTATTGTGGGCCAAGATTTATGGGCCAAGATTTATGGGCCAGATTAAAAGTGATCGCGGGCTGTAGTTTGGAGACTGCCATGTTAGGCGAATAAGTGACAGAACAAAAAGTGACTGTAGAGAAGTCTATTAGTTGAAGTATAAAACGTGACTGAAAATAATGGTTACTAAGAAGAAGAATGGAATATTTTATTCTCAACAGGCTAGGGGTGTGGATTATTGAGCATTATACTTGTTACCATACAAAAAGAATGGAAGTTATTTGCCCTCAGAGGGAGAAGAGGGAAAAAGAGAAAGAAAATTGAGGTTAACAGGTGCATGCACCTATATTTGGATGATCCAATTTATTATATCTGTTTATCCTCACTGTGGCATCATTCAACCATATAATTATAACGTTAAACCTAGCAAGTACACAAAAAAGTTAAAATCATGAACAGTACATAATTGGACGACCAAACTTAATCAACTACATTCATACAAAACTTGATCAGGCACTTAATTATCTATCAGTAGGCTACCTCACTGGTACTGACCCCTGACAGCATAAAGCAAATGTAACTATGAAAACAAACATAAAAATTATTAACATACTATTGCATAATTATCTGTGACATCTTGGTAATATTTTTTATGCAACAGTAACAATTGGCTGTACATAAATACCATACTATTTCATATACCACATTATGATGTTGATTCATTTTTCTCAATATCTGGAATTAAAAGCACCCATCATCTTTGTTCCCATTATAAGCCAGTTTAAGCCATTATATACCTGCTTTTGCCTTTATCTTGCAGGAAACTTATGAAATAATTCTTGAAACTGATGGCTGACTATTTCCTAAATCTTTATCTATACTAAATTGAAATCCTGGGTCTGCTAAATATCTTTAAAAAATTTTCATTTTGTTTTCATTTAAAACAGCTCCACCTCTGGTTTATTTACTTTTATCAAGAAATTGATCTGCTAACCATTTGACATTTTGTTTATTAAAACGAAATAACTTTCTATAATCTTCATTTGGATAATCACTCCTCATTTGATATGTTTTAATTGCACGATCATGCACTTCATCCATAACAGTCCACCATTTTTTTACCAAATGGTGAATCTGCTCTTGACCAGATTCACTAAAAGTCCAGCGAAAGCTTAAGCAAACGGTTTAAGGCTGTTTTTATGAATACAAAACTAAGCAAAACTTTGGCATGATAACCAATGTGAGGTCACCACAGCCTTTGCTTCAGTGTCGTCACATTTGCTATTTTTTATGAATACAGAATGAAGCTTTTGCTTAGAAAATGAAGCTTTTAGCAAAAGGTTAACTTTATTAATACAACCCATTGAAGCAGTAATATTACTTCACACATGTTCCTAAAGTTAGCATCTTGCAATGGGATCACATTCACTAGTTGCAATTCTATCAATCTGTTTAACAGAAAAAATGTGGGAGATATCTTTAGACAGCTAAAATGTAAATAATAAACTTTATCAAGATCAAAAAAAAAATTTATTTAAAATAATTATTATACCACTTGATTTTTATTTAAACACAATCATTTCAGCTGGCTTCTAAATTCAGCAAAACACTATTAAATAAATAATTATTATGAAAGTACAATACTTAAAATACAACTTACCTCTCCTGTGATACCAATATTGAAATTAGTATTTACATGCATTAAATCAGGTAAATTATGCACTATATACCTTAATCTAAAATCAAAATAATACTCTATAAAGTAAATATAAAAAATGTTCATTTGAGAGTTTGTGGTTTAACTTTTTTTTTTCTTATCCATAATGCAAATGCTTATAGCATTCAAGCATGGACTTTAAAATTTAATTAATCATTCACTTCTGTTTTATACATTTACCTTACCCAATTTCATCAATATTAATGCAATGACTCAAATGTATTCTTGTTTATTTTGGTGCATTTTTCAGACAAAATGTTAATATTGTCATTATTGATTTTTGTAAAAAAAAGTTTATACTTAAAAAGATTAAGACAATTCTCGCCTACATGAGATGAATTAATTATTAAATATATTGCCTTCAATTACAAAATTTAAATAGCTACAGTGTGAGTTACTGAATTTTTTAACTATTTTTTTTTTAAAAAGATAAATATGGATTCACATGTCCAAATCCCTCAAATTTGCCACACAATAACACATTATAATTCCAAATTTTTCATTGGTAATAGCAAGATCCCTTTATACACTGGTCTCTCAACTCAATTAGTTATAACCTGTAATGCGTTGTTTTCCGAGGAGGACTAGTGGGTGCTGTGGAGGACTGGAAGACCTCCTTTGCAAAGGGAGACGCACAGGCAGAGTTTGGACCAACCACCTAATCAGAGAGCGCTAGAGAATAAATACTAATTATTTATAATGTATTTTCCTACCTTCTGCTCCTTCCATGGCCTGTGTATCCAATTAGTTATTTACTCTTTGACGATTGTAACACAGTTGTGCTTTTATTATTAAACGTTTTATTTTACGTGGAGGACTGGAAGACCTCCCTCGCAAAGGGAGATGCATTGGTTGAGTTTAGACCGACCACCCGATCAGAGAATGATAGAGAATAGGTACTAATTATTTATAATGTATTTTCCTACTTTTCTTCTGCTCTTTCCATGGCCTGTATATCTAATTAGTTATTTATTCTTTGGAGATTGTAACACGCTTACACTTTTATTATTAAATAGTTTGTAAATTAAACAGTTTGTAAAATAATGTAATGTTTGAAAGTTTAAAGAATCTAGTTAATTGATTTGTGCAAAAAAGTCAAGAGTACAAAGTTAAGGGAATTCGAGTAAAAAAGTCAGTTCTTTATATAGCCCACATCTTAAACAATTTTTTTAACAAATAAAAAATTATAAAACAAAAAAATTCACATCTCAAATAATAAAATACCAGATAGAATTATCATAACTTTATCATTTCAAATAGCATATACAGCATTACTGGTATTAATTTTATTTAGTTAGCGAAGTTTTTGACACTCTTCTCTCCAAAATACAGTACGATTTCGAACACAGGCAGTTCTTCGAAAGTTGTCAACCATTGGGCAATTTCTTCCAGGGCAATAGTCTTCTGTTTCTATTTGTAGTTTTCGAAATTCATTTAACTAAAAATAAAACAAGCAATATTAAAAGCTTAATGAAATTTAAATTAATTTTTTTAAAACCAACTTGATATTCACTAATGTGCAAGGGATTGTGGAAAACAATCCAAATCACTGATTTGGTGCATGGGGGAAATGGTAAACTTCCATTATAAATGTAGTAAAAGCCATAAGGCTTAGGTAGAAGTTGAGAAATGGGAAATGGCTTGATGCATTTGTGCTGACCAAGAAAGGTAATATGATGAAGATTGAAAACCAAATCTTGTAAATTTGGATTATCATTACTCATCAACTTTAAATATTTTTTAAAGATATTAACAATTAATTTTATCAAAAATAGATAATTTTTTAACCATAAAAAATATGGAAATAATAAGGAAGCCATCAGTTTGATTTCTTGCTACTTCCATGGTGGAATATTTAATGTTTCGATGTATGAGTTGCATCTTTGTTTAAAAAAATATAATTATACTGTAATTTATTGTTTTCAATTAATAAACAAACTTAAATGTAGTTAGTTATTACCTCCATTGGAGATCGATGATAGTCCAGTGTGTGCTCAGAACCATGAGAAGAGTTAATACCCCAGTGGAATATGACCCGATCTAAATTAAAATGAATATCATTTGCCCATGACACTCCAGTTACATAAGGAATTGTTGTTAAATTGTGAGCATTGTATCCTAATTGAGCTTCAAGTAAAAATTAAAAATAAAACTTTTAAGTTTAAAAATAAATGCAACATACGCCAATGTCCATTATTATATAGTATGGTGGAGTTGGGTAAATAATGGTAATTTAGCAATTGCAAACAAGAACCACTTTTTAAATAAGTGGCATGTCGGACATCAATATTAATTGGGGACTGGTTTTGGCCACAACACAAATTGTGTCCTGCACAACACCAGTGATCTTGACCTAAAATGCAATTTGTAAACTAAAAGTAAAGTAAATCCAATTATAATTTGTTTATACCTCGACTCCCATGATATGTCCAGTATGGAATACAATCACTACTATAAGGTGGTTCCAGCAATTCACCTAATAAAAAGTATTTTAGTGTACAATTAAAAAACTAAGCATTTCTTTACCATTATTCTTGATTATTATTGCGATTATTACCACCAAAAAATTTCTGATGCTTAGAAATAGCATTTTAAATGTGTTATATTTTAGGAAGTGAAATATTATGATTAAAATTTAAAAGAATCTAAGTAACAAATTTATTTTTAGATTTAAATTACTAGGCTTTGTATTTCTTTTATGTGATCTATACTTCCTGTTTTAAGTGACTACTAACAAAATTTGATGACAAATTTTTAATATTATATTGAATTACATTATATTTAATGCATAACAATAAAATGTGAACTTTATGTGTTTAATATTAGGCTTACTTAGTACACATGAATTACCAAATTATGATGTTAAATGTAGTATATCATCGGTGTTTTTAGCAAAATCCATAACTTCATTTCAGAGTTACACACTTTGACTTTGCTTAAAACACAAACATTAGTTTGGAATTAATTTATGCATATTCATTTACATTAATTAAAAAGTATATTCTAAAGTCCAAATTAATTATTATTGTTTTTAGCAAAACATGTAACTCTAAATTGGAGTTATGCACTTTGTTAAAAACAAACGATATGAATTTTTTAAAAAAGTTAGATTTAAACATGATCCGATTATATCATGAGGGTTAGCATTTTCCTTTGCATTTTGTGCATTCTTCTCTCCAATAAATAACTCGGTTTTTAACACAAACAGTTTTTCTCCAATTGTCCACAAGTGGGCAATTGCGTTTAGGACAAAATGCTTCTGGCAAGTCCTGTAACTTTCGAAACTCATTTAACTAAATCAAAAAAAAATATATTTGATGACAAAATTTGCAATTAGCAATTTTGATGACATCACCTGATATTCACTGATGGGCACTGGATTGTGAAAAATAATCCAGAGTACTGCTTCTTTACAGGGTGGAAAAGGAATAGATCCATTGTAAGTATAGTAATACCCATAAGGCTGCGGCATTAGAAGTTCAATAGGGAAAGGCTTAATGCACTTGGTCTGGCCTAAAAAAGTAGTATGATGCAAATTGTAAATCAAGCCTCTTAAGTTGTCATTATCTTCAGCTGTGAGCTAAAAAAGACATCTGTTAATTTTAAAACATTTTTTTAAATATTTTTAAAAATTAACCATGAATAAAACTGCCATGAAAAGGAGACCATCTTTCTTATTTCTTGCCTCAGCAATAGTTCTATATTTCCAGTTGCGGTGAATAAGTTGCATCTAATGTCAACCAATGACAATGTCAACTAATAATGTAAACAAGCATGACACTTTTATTATACTTCCAAAGGCAATTGGTGATAATCTAGAGTGTGTTCTGAGCCTTGAGAAGAATTGCTCCCCCAATGAAATATGGCCCTGTCTAGATAAAAACGAGAGCCACGAGTCATTGGCCCAGCAGACACATAAGGTACAGATGAGTAATTATAAGCATTGAAGATCAATTCAACTTAAAAATGGTTTCTATTAATTTTTTATGTAAGTGTGCTATTAGCATTGAGGACATGCATTACCAGTTTGCCCATTATTATGGATTGCCATAGCTTTTGGCATACAATTATAATAATGCAGCTTGAGACATCTACCTCTTCTATCATATGTCGAGTGTCGAATATCAATATTTATGGGAGATTGATATTCTCCACAACATAGGTGAGAGCCCTTGCAGCACCAATGATCTTGGCCTATAATTATTATTACAATAGCAATTAACATGTTTTTTAGAAAATGGATGCTTGATTTCCTTTACCTCGATCACCTCTATACCGCCAAAATGGAACACATTCAGGTATCAAATATGGAGGAAGATGCTGAGCTAACATTAAAAATATAATAATTTTACATATTGGGATACACAAAACAAAAGCTAATTGACGAATGATGAGTGTTTTTACCATTAAATGAAATAATAATTACTAGTCCCACAGCTAAAATGCTAAGCAAACCCATCATTATCTTGTTAAAAGTGATAACATTTTCAACAATAATTATTTATAGGTAGTTATAATTTAAAAAAAAAATTATTAATAAGGTGTTTAATAATACAGTGTTGAATTTCAAAGCTAAATAATGAAATCCTTATTTCCTGTTATCAAAATTCAACACATTTTTAGTTATTAAATTTATAAGACAAAATTTTCTCATTGATGCAATAAAATTCCATTAAAAAGTTTTAAAAAAAATATAAATGCAAGTAATTTGTAATTATTACATCTGACATATTGATTAAGCTGAATTGAATCGAAAAATTTTCAACAGGTAAAATCATAATGCTTACAAGGTAATACATAATTGAATTGAAAAATAAATTGTAGTATCTATTATAAATCCATATTTAATTAGTTTTCTGATTTTCAAAATTAATTTAAATTTAATTTTCTTGTAAATAAAATCCGGCTTAATTATTTGTATTTTGTGAGGGGGGGGGGGCGTGTCAAGACTAAAAATATATTTTTATTTTTTTTTGCTCCATTTCAAAAAACCTCCCAAAAAAACTTTAATACAAATTAAATTTAGTCCGCTACAGCCTTATGCATGGTAAACCGCTTTTTTGTTATATATTTCTTGGAGTATATTGTATTTTCAATATAATTTGCAAAATAAATAATTATTATTTTCACTAATTTGCGTTATCTTGGCCTACCGGTATTTTTAATGATTTCCATTTTGAGTCAGCTGAAAACCATAATGTTTCATGCTTGATTGTACACGCGCGTTTAAGCTTTTCATCTGACTCCGTTCATTTGCTTTCAAATTTATGATTTTAACGATAAAATAATATCTTCTACAAACATTATCGAAAATATGTAAGTATTAAATAAAATTTTCAACAATTTTTCAGGTGTTGAATTTCTAAGCTAAATTATTAAATCCTTATTTCCTGTTGTAGCCAACTGAAATTACACGGTGCCCGGAAAAAAACGTACCAAACTAAAATGGTATTAAATTAATTTAATAATCTAAATAATGTTAATGACACGTGGATAACCTTCACTTTAGAGGTTTTTTTTTTTATATATATAATTGTCTTGTTCTGTGTTTAAATTATTCACTTTCAGCCTCAACACCTGCAAGAAAAAGTGCGCCAACTTAAGAGACCGGCATGAGACTAATTAGAACAAGCTGAAATCAATGCAGAGCATTGTAGCAGGTGAGCAGATGCGTTTTACTGCTTGTATTGCGACCAAAATTAATGAGAATAATATTTTGAACACGGAATAGAACAATTCAATGTTAAAAAAGTCTTTAAAGGAAAGTTTTTTTCAAATGTCACTAAACTTCAGTTGGGTTCGTGTGTTGGTAGTACAGTACAATGTTGTAGTAATGGAGGGTTGAATGAATGAATGAATATAAAGAGTGATCCGCTTGGGCTGGATTGTGCGTCGTCGTTCTATGCTCGTAATGCATTTTCAATTTTGAATGTGGATGAGTGGATGACTTATACGATTTAAACTGGATTTAAATTTAAAAGTCGATAAATCACTATCAAGAGATGGTTCGATTTTATGTCCACCAAATTCAATCTGATAAGTTGAAATAAATAACATTTTTATTTACGTATTTTTTTTTTTTTTAAACGAAGAAAAAACCTGCGCGAACTAGAATGGTGGCCCGTGTTGAGTAAGGTTGAGAAAGAGGTGCGCATCATCATAATAATTAATGTTTATTATAAGTTGTTGTTTTTTTTTTTTTTTTTTTGAAAAACCCGAAGTAATTATAAATTATTTTCTTTTTTTCGATTTTTTTATTTTTTTATTTTGGGTTATTTGAAAAAACCATTCAAAATAGCCCATTTTTTTTAAATTTTATTTACGGTATTTATTTATTTTTTTAAAAAAAAAAAAAAAGATTCAAAATAGCTGTGTATATTCAGCTATACTTACAGCTGATCGCGGCTACCTCGCTATGTAAAAGCGGATCAATTTGCTTATAACTTGTTGCTTCCAGGGACAGTGCTGCCGCTCGTATTCGACGGCGTGTCCGTTTTAATCAATAATAATAATAATATAATTATTATGAGATAATTTCATTTCTAAAAGAAAATAACGTAAAAAAAATAGGTAATTTTACAAAATATCAAACTTTGCGTAAAATATAACTTGTGTTAAAATAATTAATGCAGTGCCGCCGAGACGTTGCGTTGGTGACGTCACGCGGCCCTGACCGTCAAGGTCGTTCATAAGCATCCGCTGCTTCCGCGTCGAGCGAGCAACCGAAAAAGAAAAAAAAAACACCTGTACGATATTTTCTTAACTACTTTTGCTGACGAATATTTAATTAGCGATAAACTTTAAAAGTGAAACGTGAGTTGTGTATCTCGGGTTTATCAAGCAAAGGTGTTAAATGACCGAATGCGAGTGCAATAACGTGTCACCAGCAGCAGCTTTCGTATTATGCCGTTTGTGTTTTGAAAGTTGGTCTTGTATCGGATACTATTTGGTAAATAAAATCCATATTTTTAACACATTTATCGTTGCTCGTTAATTAATATACTAATATTATATTGCATGGCACGCTTTTAAGATATTGAAGCCGAGTGTAAACAAGACGTTTGTGATGTAAAGAGCGAGTGTTGCTATGGTTTCCCGCTGAGGAGCTCGTGTCAACTTTTCTTATTCAAAAATTACCACAGGGAATTGAGGTTGGTGTTAGAGATTTAATGATTTTTTAATAGCACGTAGGTTTAGTGAATAATTATTATATTTTACATTTTCAGCAGCGAGAGAAGTGTTGTATACCGATGACCTAATTGCAGCTCCAATCAAAACCAAACCAGAATTGAGGCATCTCCAAAGTGTAAATAGATAGAGAGGGTGACGACACACCTGTTAAAAAGCGTAGGAGAGAGATGAGAGAGTAAGTTTTGTTTACGGTGTTTACTTAGAAATAGGTACAATGAATTAATTTTATTACGTAGGTGTGAGATATTTTTTAAATGTTATTTTCAGAATGCGGTTGTTGTTGGTGGCCGCTGTTTTGAAGGCAAATCTAGTCAGAATACAACAGGGGAACATTCTTATGTACGTGAAAATTCTGTGATAAATGAGGAAAATGCATCTTAATATATTGAAGAAAAAATGTTTAATGGGTAAATATTATTACTGTATTTATTTTTTACGTTTAAGACAAATTAATGTTTGAAAACTTAAATGTAGGCCGGAAAAAATTAATTTTTGTAATCATGTGTATCGGCAGTTTATTTATTTACAACCAGATTTATAAAAGTAAGTAGCCTACATAATTATGATATGATTGATCTTTTTTGATGTAAATTGTATTATTATTGCAGATGAAAAAGGCAGCGAAATTAAGCATAAAGAAGTATTAAATATTCGCGAATTGATGGATTCGGAATTATCAGGTACAGTATTGGAAGTGGAGTTGGAGTGAAAGCGGGAATTATAAATCTACATTGTGTTTGTTATGTCAGTAAGTGACAAGTCTATGACTTTGAATGTTAGAACCAGAATCACTCGTTTAACGAACATAATGCGGGTTCGTATCTATTCTCAAAGTCCGGGCTTTCATTTGAACTCCATAAGTATTAATTTTCTAAATAAAACTTGAATTACTATGAGGTGTTTTTTTGCAGGGTTTAAGATAAACGAAGTTAAAAATAGGTAAACAAATTATTACGTTATCATTTGACGTCTGAATTAATCGTTCATTTTTATTAGGAAATCTATTTTCGGCGAAAGTCGATACGTAGAAAATTGCGAGATGGTAAATCAATGTCCGAAGAATTCGTTTCCAGTTCATTTGTACACTGGAAAAGCCAATAACGATGTTCCTAAGCTTTGCGTGGGAGGCTATTAGTAAGGAACCTTCATTTTTTATTTAGAACGGTAGAAGCAGTTCAATAATTGTGTTTTCAGTGTTTTCGAGAAAGGGCGAAACGAACCCGGTAGAGGCCTCAACTTAGCTCTGATCGATTCCAACACGTCGACCGTGTTTCAAGTTCGGCATTATGATACTTACGAATCAGGTAACTTTTGTTTAAATTTTGAATTGTTTGAGGTATTTAATAAATTGGGATATTTGATCGTAGATCCGACTCAGTTGGAGATGTTTCTAGAAAAGTATTTGGAAGCGGGCGATATCTTAATCATTTTCACTCACGACGAAGCTTCAAACAAGTAAATTTTAATTCGTTTTTTAACTGTAGAGTTTTATTAATTAGAAATTTATAGATTTTCAGGTTTAGCGGAGAATATTCTTCAGAATCTCGGCAGCGGTTTGATCCAGAATCTCAAGTTCAGATCCAGCTGGTACATGATCACGCAGAAAGGGATCAAAGGATTCACACCCTTCGAAAAAGTATAACTACTATTATTAAAATGTTATTAATGTTATTATATTGCTTCAAAAATTAAAGCTGTCGTTGGCGGAGAACAGTAAGAAATGGGGAGACATTTTCAACGAGTCGATTTGCGTTCCCACTCAAAGTATTTCTCTATTTATTCATTTATTTATTACATGGATCATCTCAATTTTTGTTTTTAGTTCAAGGTAGAGCTATTCATCCGGACGAAATCGCGCTAGAGAATAAGAAACGAAGGAATTTCTGCGATAAAACCAGCGGTTACGGCGAATTCTGTTCAGGTTAACTGTTTAAACTATGAAAGAAAAAATGAATTAACAATAATTATTTTAAATACGATTTCAGATTTTACCGATACCAACCTATTATTTCCTTTGAAAGTGGATGATGATTCATTGATCAATCATCCCGTCTTCGCAGTTCCCATAGTCATTCTCGCAGGTATACAAATCACCCCAAACACCTAATAATAATAACCTTGATTTCTTTCTACTCATCAGGAACCTCTCTCTATTCTCTACCCTTGACGTTAGAAACGGTGGTCCGTCAGCCAGGAATCAATCTCAAAATGGTCACAGTAAGCACATTTAATAATCGAATTCTGAAAAATATCGATAAATAAATATAATGTGTTTTTTGTTACAAGGTTTTCTATTTACCGGCGCTTTCCGAAGCCTCGAAAATCGCCGACCTATTCAAAGTCAAATCAGCAGCTCTCAACTCTTCTCATCTTTTTCAAGGTTCCTTCTCTTTGATGTATAACACACGGTGTAGTATAAAAGTAATGAGACGGGTTTTAACAAATCTGGTTTTACGGAAAATTCAAATCAAATGCTAGCAGATGTATAAAGTAGGTGCTTAGAGTTCCAGAACTGTTATTGAGAGTCGAGGAGTGGTCTCCTTCGGTGAGTAGCTTTGAAGGGTTTATATTAATCTCCGTTACTTTTACGCCACACCATGTACGAGAATACTTATCGGGAGGATTAATTTTCTATTAAATCAATTTTTTTTTTATCTCATTTATTTAGATCAAGTCGCCTTCGCTTTTAATCACACGGTGGAATCGTATCCGAATGCAGTGAGTACTTTTATCAAATGCGAAACTTGAATTTAACGGTTATGAGTTTCGCTATTTATTCGAACGATGAAATTTAAATCCCCAAAAGAGAAAACGTGAGATGTAATGTAACAGATAAATAAAACATATACAGAGAGAGAGAGAGACAGAGAGATTATAAAAGATGGAAATGCTATTTATATGCAAATTTTATTTTTTTGATTACGATTGGGAGGGATTTTATTTGTTTGTATTATTTTTTGCAGAGCCACTTAATATTTTTGGAGGAGGACCTGATTTTATCCCCGGATTTCCTCTCCTACATGGCTCAAATGATGCCGCTCTTGGAAATGGATCCCACTCTCTACTCCATCTCGGCCTTCAACGAAAACGGTAAAAACTCTCGTTAAATATGCAAATTACTCTGAGGCGTGGAAATAAAAACGATTCGGCAAAACGCGCGAAAGCAATAAATTTTAAATTGCACGCTCTGCAATATACATAATTGATTTTATTTGTTTCTTCTGTTTGTGTTGAAGGATACAAAGGAACGTCGTCCAATGCCGGAATCGCTTACAGGGTGAGTGGATTTCCAGGACTGGCTTTCATGATCTCCAAAACTACTTACATTAGGCAAATGAGAGGACACATGAAACAGTGCTGCTCGCAAAGGTTTGCTCACTTTACGATATTATGTTTCAAAATTTTTGCAATTTTATTTAGTTTTTTGAGTGTTTTAAATGCAGTTCTGAGTGATTTTTCTTTACGTTGCAGAGCGTGGATGGGCTGGGAACTGTTCGAAGAGGGTGACGAGGAGGTGGAGATGGTGGTTCCCGACGTCTCCCGGGTCTGGCACCGACCGTACGAGGGCTTAGGACCCGACGCGGACGTCTTAGAGGAGCTGTTCAACCGAGACCGAGTCACTTCGCAGTAAGACAACATTTTAATTAATTCCTTAATCTTCCGTCTTATCTCCTCAGCGCACATTTTACACTCGCATAACGCTAGTTCTTATTTCCGCTCGAAATTCGATCCGAACGGTATTATTGAAAATGACAAAATTCTTTATGTTGATACGTCATCTTCATTAAATTTCGTGGTAATTGGATAGTCAATTTTCGAGTTTGAAGAGCAGTTTTAAAGTTAAATGAAGCAATTTTAGAGAGTTTCGATGTCTCAATTGACAAATTTGTTAAACCTGGTTTTGTGCTTGAAAAGTAGCTTAAGGTTTGATGAACCTGTTTTTGTGAGTCAAAGTGGTTTTAGATTTATAATGAAGTTATAAGGCTTGACAGATAAGTTTTAAGGTTTGGTCAACCGGTTTTAAGGTTAGATTCACCGGTTTTAAGGTTAGATTTACCGGTTTTAAGGTTTGATTGACCGGTTTTAAGGTTTGATTCACCGGTTTTAAGGTTTGATACACCGGTTTTAAGGTTTGATTAACCGGTTTTATAGTTTGATTCACCGGTTTAAGGGTTTGATAAGCAGTTTTAAGGTTTAATGAAGCCATTTTTAAACAGTTAGAAGGTTTGACTAAGGAATTATAAGGTTTGTGAACCGGTTTTTGTGCTGGAAAAGTTGTTTTAAGGTTTGACGAATGAATTTTATGTTTGGTGGACCGGTTTTAAGGTTTTATGAACCGGTTTTAAGGTTTGATAAGCAGTTTTAAGGATTTATGAAGCAATAATTTAAGGTTTGACGAACCGGTTTTGTACTGGAAAAGTAGTTTTAAGGTTTGACGAAGCAATTTTAGAGAGTTTGAAATCTTGACTAAGGAATTATAAGGTTTGGTGGACCGGTTTTAAGTTAGTAAAGTAGGCTACAAGTTGCTTAAGAATTCGTCAATATTATCCAACAACAAGAAGAAGAAGCGCTGTACGTTATAAATCTCGTTCTATTCAGTACACGTATCGATAAAAGCCAATGAAACGTCAACTCAAATCACATTTCTTTAGGTTATTATTTTTCTTGTTTAATAAGAAATGAATGTTTATTATTTTTTTTTTCTTTCGGTGTTGTTGTTGTTGTAGAAAAAAAAAAAAAAAAAAAAGGTTTATTTATTTATTTTTCTTTCATATTAGAAGTTGTTTGAGTGAAATGATTTATGTACATGTGATGGCAGATCGATCATTCTTAATATTTGATATTCCTCTTCTTCTATACACGTCCACCCGACACACGCATCTCGACATATGCTTTTTCTTTTCGATTCGCAATAAAGTTGGCCGCGGGGGGTTACAGGGGAAGGAGGGTTAGGGGTGAAAGGGAAGGAGAGAGAGATCTAGTTTTGATTAATTATTGATTGATCGTATTATGCGAAGTAATAGGAGTAAAAGTAATTGAAATATTTCTTAAGAAATGTGGATTTAAATTGCATTTCTGAATAACAATAAAGTGCATTTTTTTGTCGTTGTTGTTGTTGTAAACGAGCATACTTAAGGGCACTTGTGATAGGGCCGGTTTTGAGATTGAGGAACTCCAGTTTATGAATTATCGATGGAACGGGTTAGAGGGATTTATGAACTCTGGATTTAAGCTTTTAAGAAGCTGGTTTAATGAAGAAGATTGATGAATCTGTTTATGGATTGATGGAACAGGTTTTATGAACCTTGTTTTAGCGATTGAGTAAACAAGTTTGGAGGTTTTATGAAGCGGTTTGAGAGCTTGTTGAAGAGCTGTTTTAAAGTTTAACGAAGCAGTTTTGAGGTTTTGAACTAGTTTTAGGGTTTTATTGAACAGTTTGAAGGCTTTGCGAACCTGTTTTGAGGGTTTGGTAACTAGTTTTGGTTTTTTGTAAACCAGTTTTGGTGTTTTAAAAGCAGTTTTAAGGATTGATGAAACAATTTTGAAGAGTTTGAAGGTTTGGAGCAATAGTTTTAAAAGTGTGATGGCTTGATAAATGGAATTTTGAGGTTTGATAAACCTATTTTTGTGCTGGAAAGTAGTTTTAAGGTTTTATGAAGCGATTTTAAACAGTTTGAAGGTTTGACAAAATAGTTTGAAGGCTTGATAAAATAGCTTGAAGATTTGACAAAATAGTTTGAAGGCTTGATAAAATAGTTTGAAGGTTTGACAAAATAGTTTGAAGGTTTGACAAAATAGTTTGAAGGTTTGACAAAATAGTTTGAAGGTTTGATGAACCTGCTGTAGTGTTTTAAAAGCGGTTTTTATGATTGATGAAACAATTTTCATGGTTAGCTCATTTAGTTTGAGAGTTGACAGAAGTGGGTTTGAGAGTTTGACGAACCTGTTTGAAGCTTAATGAACTGTGAGTGGCGGCCATTTTAAAATATCTTTCCGAGTTTGAAGATTTGATAATAATTGTTTTTAGTGCGGATGACATATTGATCATTATGAAATGTTTAATGTTTTGAGGTTTGATTTTTGTTTTTTTTTATTTTTGTATAAAATGGGAGCAATTTGCATGATTAACATATCAGCCGTTTGACATTTTCACCTAATTACTATTGATTTTTCCAATCAAACTCGATTCTAGACCCGTAATATTATTAAATCGTCGCCCTGGAGCTCAATCAACAGCGCTTCATTAGCGCTCCCTCCCCTTTCTATATTCCAAGGGGAACTTAACGCGGTCGTTTTTAAAGCTAAAAAAACAACTACAGATAACGTATTTTGGTTTTGAATTTCGCTCACGACTCACTTCCAATATTATTGGTTCCCTTTGAATCCTTTCTCTTTAGATCCTTTTTTTCTTTTACTTTGAATCTTTTTGTCTTTCGATTTGAATCTTCTCAATTTGAATCTTTTGACTTTGAATCTTTTTTCTCTGAATCCTTTTTCTTTCGCTTTGAATCTTCTCAACTTGAATCTTTTGACTTTGAATCCTTTTTCTCTGAATCCTTTTTCTCTGAATCCTTTTTCTCTGAATCCTTTTTCTCTGAATCCTTTTTTTCTTCCACTTTGAATCCTTTTTCTTTCGCTTTGAATCTTCTCAATTTGAATCTTTTGACTTTGAATCTTTTTTCTCTGAATCCTTTTTTGCTTCCACTTTGAATTCTTTTTCTTTCGCTTTGAATCTTCTCAGTTTGAATTTTTTCACTTTGAATCTTTTTGTTTTGAGCGGTTTTACTTTGAATCCTTTTTCTGTCACTTTGAATCTTTCTGTTTTGAGCCTTTTCTCTTTCAATCCTTTTTTTTTTTTTTCATTTTGAATCTTTTGTTTTGAACTTCATCACTTTGAATCTTTTTGTCTTGCGATTTGAACTTTTTGCTTTTAATCTTTTGACCTTGAATCCTTTTTCTCTGAATACTTTTTTACTTCCACTTTGAATCCTTTTTCTTTTGCTTTGAATCTTTTTTTTTTTGCTTTGAATCTTTTTTTTTTTTTACTTTGAATCTCTTCTCTTTAATTTTGTTCACTTTGAATTTTTTTTTTTACTTTGATTTTCTTCTCTTTAATTTTGTTCACTTTGAATCTTTTTTTTTTCGCTTTGAGTCTTTTTTTTTTTTTACTTTGAATCTCTTCTCTTTAATTTTGTTCACTTTGAATCTTTTTTTTTTTTACTTTGATTTTCTTCTCTTTAATTTTGTTCACTTTGAATCTTTCTTTTTTTTACTTTGAATTTCTTCTTTTTAATTTTGTTCACTTTGAATCTTTTTTTTTTTGCTTTGAATCTTTTTTTTTTTTTTTACTTTGAATCTCTTCTCTTTAATTTTGTTTACTTTGAATCTTTCTCCTTAATTTTGTTCACTTTGAATCTTTCTTTTTTCGCTTTGAATCTTTTTTTTTTTACTTTGAATCTCTTCTCTTTAATATTGTTTACTTTGAATCTTTCTCTTTAATTTTGTTCACTTTGAATCATTTTTTTTTTCCACTTTGAATTCTGTTTTCCCCTTCCTTGTATCTTATAGTATTGCATCTAAGATTCAAAGTGAGGTCTAGAGACTGATCATCCTCCTTGCTTTTTCGCTATACACGGTGCCCAACTTTTCATCACTCGAGAGAGAGAGCGCCATTATAAGAGAAATTGGCTTTCAAAAAAACGTTAAAAACGGTGTAGTTTAATCCGCGTACGTATCCGCCATGTTTACCGATTCCACTTTAATGAACAATAAAACAAAATGGCGTCGACGCAAAAATTTGCGTTGAAAACTTTTTCTTTCAAAAAAAACAAATAAAAGTAATAATAATAATAATAAAGGAAAACAATGAAAGGTCAGTGGGCGATTTGGTCGCCGCGAGAAGGCGCTGCTGCTGCCCCTGCCACCGCTGTATTATTTAATTAGCGTTTGACCTACATGTTCCAGGGCTAAGCTCCGCCCCCTCCCCCTTATGTAGAGGGGAGGGAGCCCCGGGGCATTCGATCGGCGCGTAAACATTGTTCCTCCAGAGAATTATTGTGCGCGCGCAGCCGGAAAAATACACCCACTACACCCACTACACCCCCCCCCCCCCCCCCGTCTTCCTTTGATGAGTTTATTCGCTAACGCAACATTTGCGCATGCGCCCTCGTCGCGCAATTTAAAGAACGCCGAATATTAATGCGCCTGCGCGAGAGAATAAAAAGAAATAATAAAGAAAGAGATGCGGAATTTCAATTTGAAATATTAAGAGAAGAAGAAAAAAAAAAAAAAAAAGAAGTCGTAAAAATGCCGCCGCGTTCCGCTTCGATCGGTGCGACAAGAGCGGAGCGGAACATTTTCTTAATTTCATCATCTTAAGATTCAATGCGAAAAACTCATTCGTACTTGGGAAAATGCGCTATTTTCGTTTTTTTTAATGAAGGAGAAAAAAAGATTCAAAGCGAAAAACATTTTCTCATAGGAAAGCGTGGAAATGTAGAAGATACGTTCCGCAGCTGTAGGCCACTTCTCTAAACAAGACTGAATCTTTTCACTTTGAATCCTTTTCACTTTGAATCTTTTTCACTTTGAATCTTTTTCACTTTGAATCCTTTTTCACTTTGAATCCTTTTCCACTTTGAATCCTTTTCACTTTGAATCCTTTTCACTTTGAATCCTTTTCACTTTGAATCCTTTTCACTTTGAATCCTCTTCACTTTGAATCCTTTTCACTTTGAATCCTTTTTCACTTTGAATCCGTTTCACTTTGAATCTTTTTTTATCTTCCCAGAAAAATGTTAGCTTTGGAACGCATCTTCTTAATTTACATTGTTTTCCCATCCCAACCCCTTTCTCGCTTTGAATCCTTCTATTGCAATATTTATTGAAAACGAGATAGTGAAATAATTAACAGAAACAAGGATCGAAAGCGAAAAATGATTCAAAAAGTGAAAAACATTCCCAATAGATGGCGCGCTATTAAATTTTTTTTCTTTAATGTTATCAAACGTGAAATGAACTACAATAGACGCCGGAAGTAGGCCTATGCATTAAAAAAAAAAAAACATCAACCGCAATCGTGTTCACTATTTAAAAAAAAAATGGTGTAATATGTTGCGAGAGTATTTTTTGTTTCTCTCCTTCCCCCCCCCCCCCCCCCCTTTCCCTTAAGCGTCATAAGGAAGGGACCATTTAAGTGCGTGTATGCAAAGGGCCTACTTAACCCACATTTCCCCATCTCCCGAAAGCCATTAAAAAGGCGCTCGATGCGAAATTCTCTCTAACTACAATTTATAGTTCGTATTAAACGAGTCTGAAACTTTTCTTTGAGAGACTGAGTTAGTGCGTGGGGGTTGACGGGGGGAAGGGGTGGGGGGGGGGGCGACGGTTAATGTTAGAGCAGAGAGAGAGAATTAATTTTCAGTTTTATAGTCGATTTTTATTTCGTTAATATCGAGAAATTTCACGTTGCGCAACTTGTAATAATAATTTCCAGCTTATAATTTACGAGTTTTCGCTTTGAATCTTTTTTTTCTTTCTTTCTTTCTATCGCTTCGTTTTTAATGACGTTTGTAACAGCGTTTACTTTAATTAGTCATAAAGTCTTTTTCTCTCATTCACTCACTCTTTATGCGCTTTCTCACTTTTATTTAATTACCGCGCAACTCTCTCTCTCTCTCTCTCTCTCTCTTTCTCATGCTGTCGACCGGATATACTCGTTGTAGCGAAGAATGGAGAGAGTGGAGCTGTTATATTGCTCAAGATCTCGCTGCGAATTTTATACCGGTATTCGTTTCTCTACCCCTAAAAAAAATAGGAATGGGCAAAAAAATAAAAAAAGGATTCAAAGTAGAAATTGAAAAGATTCAAAGCGAAGAATGGTTAACTATGGAAATGCATGTAAATGTGGAATTCAAAATGAATTCAAAGTGAAACGGATTTAAGGTGAAAGAGATTCAAAGTGAAAAAGATTCAAAGTGAAAGAGATTCAAAGTGAAAGAGATTCAATGTGAAAGACATTCAAAGTGAAAATATTCGAAACGAAAAGATTCAAAGTGAATTAAAGGATTCAATGTTATTGAATGTAAATACAGTAGTGTACATTTCTAATATCTAAATCTTCAAAGGGGGGACCAAAGGAATATTTATTAATATTCGAGTGTAATGCATTTCATAATAACTATTATTGCGCATGCGCATAATAATAATAATAAAAATAATATTGTGATGAGTGTGTTATGTGGTTAAAAGAGCGTAATGAAGGAGGCCTTCTCATTGGCTGCATAAACAACCATTTGAATCCTACTGCTACTGCTCCACACACAACAACACACATTCTCACACTGCAAATTACACTCATTTTCATCTCGCAATACATATGGAAAATGAGTGGAAAAGTCAATCTTAAAACGTTAAACATTAACAGCAATGGACATGTCCGTTTATTGCTGCCAACTCCTCCTTCAATTCCGTTAACAATTAACAGATGAGAATTTGCATTCCTCGCTGAAGAAACGACGAACCCTAATAAAACCTATTTCCTTTTTTAATGTTTTTTCATAATTTCCAACGTTTTCATCAAATATTTAAGCTATTTTTTTTCTCATTTCTTTCCGCAACAACAATGAGCTTTCGGATTTTGTTTTTTGGGGATAAGGAAGGGGGAGGGAGTGAGAAGTAGGGAAGGGAGTGGGTGGGGCTTTTCAGGGATTAAATTATTCACATCAGAGATGAAGCAACTTCTTCTACGAGATGCTAATGCAGCCAGACAGGCGGTGGGAGTCTCGCTTTGCGCGTTCCTTTTAAAAAAAAAAAACTCGATGCAAAGTGAATAACCGCTTCCCCATAGAAGACCGTGTAAATGTGGAAGGTGCGGTACCACGTCAAAAATATAAGGGGGACGTAGAGCGGGATTTATTTTGTTACGATCGATGTAACGTACGTTGACGGAAAGCGATTGGCTAAGGGTGAATGACGTAAAACGAGGTACCAGGGTTTACACGCTGTAATTGAGTGGGTGAAACCCTCTACATAGCCCCTCTATATCCGTAGTGCAAAGGGGGGGGGGGGAGTATGAAAAAAAGAAAGGTGTTCTCCGATTGCATCGCTGCAATCGATAATCACTCCTCCGTCTCTCTCATTCGATTAAGGAAGTGCGCCAATTAATGCGTTTTAATTAGAGGAACAGAGAGAGAGAGTTTTAGAACAAAACGATTTGTGAATTATTAACAAAACGAATTTTGTTTCGCCTTTTACGAAACTGGAATCGGAGGAAGATACGGGGTAGGCAGGGAGGAAACGGGGTTTAAGTGCTGTTTCTTACTACAGTTAGGTATTATTATAGAAACGATTTCGCGTCTAAAGGAAACGCTCACGTTCAAAGTGATACATTCGAATGGGGTTCAATGCGAATTCCTTATACACTTTGAAACATTGTATTTTGTTAAGTACCGTACTGTACTTAACTTAGAAGGGGAAAGATTTTAAATGGGAAAGATTCATAGTAAAAAGATTTAGTGAAAAGATTTACAGTGAAAAGATTTAACTAAGAAAAGATTTCAAGTGAAAAGATTTAACTAGGAAAACATTTAACAAGTAAAAGATTTCAACTAGGGAAAAGATTTACGGCAAAAAGATTTACAGTGAAAATATTTACAGTGAAAAAATATAGTGAAAAGATTTAAGTAGTGAAAAGATTTAAATAAGGAAAAGATTTAACTAGTAAAAGATTTCAACTAGGGAAAAGATTTAGGGCGAATAGATTTACAGTGAAAAGATTTAACTAAGAAAAGATTTCAAGTGAAAAGATTTAACTAGGAAAACATTTAGCAAGTAAAAGATTTCAACTAGGGAAAAGATTTACAGTGAAAATATTTACAGTGAAAAAATATAGTGAAAAGATTTAAGTAGTGAAAAGATTTAAATAAGG
>JAQGAZ010001958.1:0-22205 GCA_034692225.1 Polydesmus complanatus | reverse complement strand
GGGGGGTAAGATTTGAGTCTGGAAAGCTGCGCTCCCCCAAAAGTTTTCAAAAAAATCCATATACTGTATAGTAGATATACTCAAATACAGTATATATTTTTAGAAAACATCGATACTGGGAATAGAAGTTAATTAAAAGAATACCAAAATTTATTTATAAAATTATAATAAGAAAAAAATGTTAAAATTGACTTATATTTTCTCCCCATTAAAACTTGGCTCGGGTAAACTTTATCCGAGATAACGTTAAATCTAACTTAATTCTACCACCATACCTGCAATTTCTACCATTTAATTAGGTTAAAAGTTCACCAAAAAAATAGAAACTGATTGAAACATTCAGTTAAGAATGCGCTTGCGCAAAAGCAGTGCAGATGATAAAACGCCAAAAATCCCATTGAAAAGCAATTATTGTTTCTTTTTTTATCCGAAACAAATTGATATTTAGCTTACAATTCGTTGATCACGCTCTATGTTGTGCGTCTTCGACTAGCGTTTAAAATGCGCGTCACGCTCGCAACTACTCATTTGTCATATTGGTCGAGTAAATCAATTTGCGATTTGCAAAAAAAGCGCAAATTCTTGACGTAATAAAAACAAAGCTCAGCAGTTTTGTTTACGATTTGATTGTACGTGAGTGGAATGCGCGAGGATCAACGTAACGCCAGGCAACACAATGCGCAGGCGTTACGTGCGCGTCAGCAATCGGAGCTTGCACTTCCGTTTTCATCATCGCTAACGGACATGACAAAAGTTGCTGTTGCCATTTCGATTCGAGCGCAAGAAGTTGATGAATGAGTAGGAGAACGCTGTTTAAAAGATTGAATCGATTCAATTTCCGTCTTCTTCAATTTGAAAGTAGCGGGAACGAACCGGAAGTTGATTACGTGCGGTTAACCCGCCCACCCTCTTCGCATTTGTCCTATTTTGAGCTTTACAAACATTAAAAAAAAAAAAAACCAGAAGAATAATTGAAACTTATCTCCATCAATCACTTTGCTCGAGATGACGTCGCCGGTTGTTTGCGCCCGGTCTGACATCACTGCCGCCGTCAATGACCTTTTAATTAACACCATTTTGCCTATCCGATGCAACAGAGAGCATTTAATAGCGATCACTGCGTAAGAAAGAGATATGTCCAACGTAATAAATACATGTAATTAGCTTTTGCATCCGGTATGTGATTTCGGTAATTAAGCTGAATTATTAATGAATTCTCAAATTGACACACATTTATCATTAAAAAAATGAGAAATATTATGTTTTAATTAAAATTTTCGCATAATTCGGGGAAAAAATCACTGCTTTCCGAACGGAAAATCCGAAACCTTAGTAAGACCAGCTGCTAAAATAATAACATGCGGAGACCCGCTTCTCAATGTTAAAAAATAATTTAAAGGGTAATCTTTCTATGGTATCGTATAATTACCCGGCCTACAATAAAATAAAAACATCAAAACGACTAGAAACGCTTAAAAAAATTAAACAGAAAAATAAGTTTAGTTCACATGTTAAAAGTTAGACATGTTAAATCCTAAATAAAAATGTTATGTTTAGAGCTCAATTACTGTAGAGTGCACACATTCAAGCAAAAAAAGCGAAATGGTTTTACTATTATGTAAAAGAAAGTTTATGTTTTATGTTCTTGAACAACTTTTACTGTATTTTTTGATTTTGGCTATACCATGCTGTCCAACCTAAATCAGGTTTGTATCAACAGCGGGATGTAAAAAGCATTTTAAAAGATCAGAAAGTTGCCCTTGCAAGTTCGCGCACACCCAGAAAAACCCGTAGTTAAAATAAATAATTAACGTAGTTACTCATCCAGCAGCTGATTAGAAACCCAGCATTTAATTTACAATTGTCTCCATGATTTAATCATAGTACATTTCTAATACAGTGAAAACCGTTTATAGTGCGCCCGCTTGTTGTGCGATTTTTGCCCAGTCCCTTGAACAACACCACTATATCCGGGTTTTACTGTAATTGGGAACCGGTGCTTTCATGAGCCGTTTTGCCATTGTTTTTAAGTCAAATAGGAAATTATGGGAAACGCGGAAATTTCCGCCTAATCTAAGGGATAAAAGGATTTTTTTAATAAAATTCGAAGGCTCTAATTCTTAGTAAATTAATTAAATGTCACGATCTAATTCACTGCCTTAGTCACAAAATATTATCTTAATTCAAAGATTAAACGACTTAATTTATGTCAACATTAAAAAGCGTTCAATAAAAGTCTAAACTTCGCATATCACAATCAAAAGCTTAAATTAAGATTCAAAATATTCACGGAATCACGGCACAATTATCTTAAACTAAACTATCCACACCACTCCATGTTTAAGAATGTGATAAATGCTTTTAGAATTAGCCTTCGTAATTATTAAGGAGTGAACAGTCGATATACTCTAAATAGAGAACTAATTAATCTTACATTTCCATTCCTAGTAGTTGTGCACTCACATTAAAGCAAACAAACTTTCAAATTGAAAAAATCTTATAAGCTTCTTCTTTTTCAAACCTTCTCATAATTAATATCTTTAAAAAAATACAGTAAATATAAACCACTGTGTGTAATTAAAATGTTTACATAAATAATAATCTCTATATATTTTTAAAACCATATTTGCAGCAGGTTTTGTGCAAATAAAACTAACCAAAAAAATAAAAAAAAATATTTCGATTATATAAAATAATCTTTCTTAAAAAAAAAATTGTATAAATGACTTTTATTACGCTGCCATATAATACAAAAAAGAAAGGATTGTGAAGTACTCTCTCAATAGTAAATACAACTAAATTTTTTCTTAGTCCGGGCTGAAAGCATAATAATAATTTGCGTAATTAATGCGCCAATAAAAGTTAACAACAAAAAAAAATCTTTCTTCGAAGAAAATCTAATCGGTACAGCAATATTATTCCTACGGCCTATTTTTCAAAACTCATTAAAGCTTCCAAAATTTTTTCACCACGTTCAAATAAAACGTAATTTTCAAAAATAATTCCATAGGAAAGTGTTATTTCGATGATTTATTTTGTTCATTTGTGTACTTTTTCGTTAATATACTGAGCTTTTACTGCGTATGTCATCTCAATTTTTCAGAATTTATTCCGTTTATTATAATCCGTGAGAAATATAAAAATAACATTTCCTCATTTTATAAAGTAAATTGTAATTTAGATTTCATTTAGATTTGAATATCGAACAGATTCTCCATTATTCCTTTTTTTTTTTTTTTCTTTACCCCAATTAAACCTCGAAATAGATTAAGCAATGTAGATATATTTATTTTTTTCTCTCGCTTTTTCCCCCCATTTCAATTTTTTTATTCTCTTTTTTTTTTTATTTGCAGGTCTGACGCTGGGTGGAGGTTTAGTTATCTTTATGACGTCCCTAGCGAGCAGTTATGCCGAACAAGCTTACTACCGGAAGTCGATAGTTGGCGTTCGACTGTACTATTCCTACGGCCTGTCATTCTACAGCGCGTGTCTGACGCTGGTGTTGGAAGAATTGGCGGCCATGTTAGGCATCAGCGCTTATCTGCGTCACTTCCGGAGTCGAGAAGAGTTGTTCCGCGTAATTCCCGGGCTGGAACGCGCTCGCGTGCGGCGATTGAGCGCGGGTTTGCGGCCCAGTAGGACTTTCAGCAGCAGCAGTCTGAGCACTTGCAGCGCCCCCACTTCCATCGATCGGAAGTACGGCGGCAAGAAGAAGAAGAGCGGCAAAAAGTACATCCGTATGTCGAAGACGGAGAGTAGTTTAACCGGAAGTATCTTAGGCTCAAAAACAGACTCGAGAAGAACGCTTAAAGAAGATCTCACCTTGGATAACTTAACTCACATCGAATGCGTGACAGTGGCCTTATAACGACTCATCCACTACTTCCGGTTTTAGCCCCAAAATTTCATTGTAAATACAAAGTTTTTAAACGATAAACAAAAAAAAAAAAGCTCAACAAAACAAAAACAAAAAAAAAAAGGTTTTTCTACGTCTCTTTTCTCAATTTCCACGTTATTTCTTTTCTTCCACATTTTTTAATCATTCTTCGAAACGACGGTAACGTCATCTCGCGTGGCGGCGGCGGAATCTTATCTTTCTTAAAACGGGATTTGGTGATCCGCAATTTGCCGCAACCGAATCAAATATTTATCAAACTCGCTCGTGATAGCTAACTTGGGCTCATCATCTTGTAAATCACTCTGGCTCAGGTCCGCAACGCTCGTTTATGGTTTGAAATCAATTACCTAACCACTCCTACCCACCCAAACGCCACACATAAGCTAAACCTCTTTTCTAGGCAAGAAAATTATACGTTAATAACTGTTTTGGAACAAAAATTCCAGCTATGGCAACACTTTAAAAAGCTCTTCAAGTTCAAAGAAACACAACCATATTATTATTAACTGGTACGGGTAATAACGTCTATATGAAAACCTTTCCGTGAAGAAATCAATTATTCTAACTAATTTTAATAAATTACCGGTATATACTGTAGTAAGAAAAACATTTGAGCGTGTTTTTAAACCCATAATAATTATTTTACTAGACAAAAAACTCTTAATTTGCGTTTCATTAAAACTTTGGAGCAGTCAAAAATCGTGCAAATTTCCACAACACAAAAATAATTTACCGCTATATACTGTATATTAAAAAAAAAAACAAGGAAAAAAGCACATTAAATTTTAGCTCAAATAAATAACAACAAATTGGAATTAGAAATCCATTCACGTATTTTTTTTCGAATTTGTTTAAATAAATAAACAGATAGCGTTTATTTTGAAATGTTTAAAACGAGAAGTTGTGTGTTTGTTATGTTCCCACTGACAGTAAAAAAAGCACGTAATCCTAAGTTTCATTGATTGAATGACAGATAGTGTTGCCAGAGTTGAAATTCAAAGTTCTGGATCTGTGATGCAACTGGTTGTTGATTTCAAATACGGTGAAAAAAAAAATTACTAAGCTATTCATTTTAAGATTTAAAGTTAAGTTGAAGAAAAGAAAAAAACGGATTATATTATCTTAGATTATACTCGTAATATAATTGCATTCAGTTTAAATGGAGATAAAACCTTCAATTCTACATTTTATTAATTCTGAAATTGTTATTCTTCTTTAATTTTTAATAATTTTATCCTTCATTTTCTAAAAACATATTTTATTCTGAACGATAAATTTTATATCATACTTTTTTTTTGTTTTTGTAAAAAAAAATGTTATGCCAACGATTGTCATTAATCTTTCACCAGCTGCGTAAAGATTCACATTTAAATGGCATTCTTTCAAAAACTCATGTTACACCATCGTATAATAATTATTCATTAATGATAAGCCGTTGATTTTTCATTGAAGAAATAAAAAATAAAAATTCCAACACATTTTTTTTTTTACATATGAAATCACAAATTCAAAAACGTAAAAGCGCAGTTTTTTTTTTTTTTAAGAAAAAAAATATTTCTTAAAAAAAATATTTAGTTAAACCTACAACTAGTATTAAAAAATAATTACTAATTCATACTAAATTAAAATTCTATAGATTCTCAGATCAAGTTAAAGTGAGAAAATTTTATTAAGTTTACTTCGATGTTATTTTTTCGAGTTTTTTTTTTTTTTTTAACCATTTTTATAAATTCTTTCTGAAAATTTTCTTATCGAAATTTGCATGAAAGATGTCTTCTATCTTTCTGAAAATATAATAATAATCGAATTTTTTTAAATAAATGTGCGCTTCTTTTTACAAAATCTCAATAATGTTTGTTGTGCAACGCCACAAAACAAACGCAAGTATCGAGTTTTTTTTTAGCGCCCAAAAAAATCATATACTGAGCATGTATCCAAAACATTTCGTTATTGCAAATTCTAAGGCACTCTTGTAAACTATGTATTTTACCATTGCACAACCAAAAATGAATATCTAATAATCTAATATTAACGCCAATTTAAATCAGTAGTTCTGGCCGTTATCGTTTTCTCAATCGGTTTTTTTATTTTGATAAAAGAAAAAAAGTTTTTATTCTTTATAAAGCAAAAATCAATTTTCCGCATTTTTTACGCGCTTCTATCCGAAATGACCTACGGTGTCCCTTAAAATCACTGATTTCAAACGACCGATTAAAATAGCCGACAAACTCACGTGATAATTTTTGCTCTTAAAAAAAAAACTATCATCGATCGAACAACTTGGACCGATACTTCAAAAAAAATAAACCATTTTTTTACACTTTTTATTGCATCAAATTCCAACAGAATGCCATTTTATTTTTAAGTGCGCATGCGCATTTATAAAAATCTATTCTCTTGGAGTGCGGATCGAAATGATGTGTTAGCAATTGTCCTGCAGGTGAAACACCTCACCCACCAATCTTACCCCACCCCCTTGATTTATATGCCACCCATCACGTGTAAAGGCGAAGAGATTGGTCGCTCAACCAACTTCCGGTTAAAGTTTGCGAGAAATGGAACCGTTCATCAACATTTTCGCCGTAGATATAATTCATTAGACTCGAATATAACGAGTAAAAAGCGTCCTTTTTTTGCATGTGGGGGAAAAAAAAGATGACTTAATAAATTCTTTTTTTTTTTTCATTATCAAGAGAAACGAATTTTTCATATTTGCACGTACTGTAGTCTATGTGATGGCGCGCCATGCGAGAGGCGATGGCAGAATTTATGAGATATAAAACAATAATAAAGAACTAATCATCGGAGGCTTAAAAAACAATTTTCTAAGGCCGTAAATTGCATGATTAAATTTGAGGGGAAAGCTAAGAGCTCGATACACAATGCACGACGGATGTTTAATCAATCTTGCTTTTATACTTCAACAATTTATCGTTGGTTATTATTATTGGTATATAATTTTAATTAATTTGTTATAAACACATTAAAAATCAACATTATGGAATTTATGGCGCATCGCCGCATTCTTAATCGGCGAGCCAAAACCCCGATTTTTAGTTTTCCTCGATCAACTCTTACTTTAAGGAACTTTAAAACATAACTAGGATTACTGTAATTTTAAGAGCTGGCGATAAATTCCTTTCAAGAACGCGAAAGCGCACGATATTCCCGATTGAAGAGAGAAGCATTTTTTTTAAGGCAAAGGTGGAAAATGGCATGCAATTCATAGATTGTGGCATGCAGCAAAACTGAACGAAAAAACGCATGATGCAGACTTCTGTTAAAGCGACGTGTGCTTCATATTATTATGATTCCACACCAATGCATTCACGAAGAAAATATGTAACGGTATATTGCTTTTGAACATTTTTTTCTGCTAATTTTCTATTTTGTTGAATATTTTACAGTCGCTTCCATCTCTGAAATTAGTTTTGTTTTTATGTATTTTTAAAATCTCTATTCATCATCTTTCATTGAAAATTATACTGTAGTACTTACAGTTAATTAATGAAACTTTCAGTTTTTTTTTATTTTTAATAAAAACGGAACATTTGTAACTTACACAGAAAATAAATCTATTATTATTACCATTTTGCAATTAAAATCGAATTATAATAACGAAATGGTGAATAGAGTTTATACCTTATTTTGATAAAATTTATTATAGACAAATCATAAAAATTATTAGAACTTTTCGCTTTATCATAAAGATTAATTTCTAAAATTTTCAAGCTTTAATTTATTGAATTAAAATAGTGTAATAAGTATCATATGTATAAATATTTTAGAATGTTGGGACATTTTTCCACGAAGGACTTAAGTTGATAAGTGTAAGTGGTGTTTTAAGTTCTGTGAATTCGGCCGTTAGGATAGCTTTAATGAAATTTAATTAGCGGCTTAATTACTCAGCCTAATTACTTCACTTTCATCTATCCATTGTCTTATTTTGTTCTCAGCTCCCAGGTGAGAAATATGATCGTCTGCTCCCATTTATTTTTTAGCAAAAAAAAAAAAAAGAAAAAAAAATGAAAGTTTAAAAAAGCGGAGAAGAAGATGGCGGATGTTCGATGGAATTCGTCTGCTCGAGTGTGCGATGAGGTTTTGGCTTCTTCATTCATGAATTATTAAGCAAGAAGAAAAGTGCAGCAGCGTCGTAATGTGACCCTAGAGCCCAATACTTCCTCGGATTAATAACTAACCCAAAAAAAGTAGAGGAAGCTGGAGAGAAGAAGGAAAAAAAAAAAAAAAACAAGCTCTTCGAACGAGCATTACTTCACATTACTACTGCGCATGCTTAGTCTCAATATAAATAAAACATGGACGTAAAGGAAGGAACGTTGGAATAAAACTTAATTTTTCGAAACTGTCTATAGGGCTATCTACTCACTACGCACCGCAGCTGAAATATTAAATCGATCGCCGCTTGATGGCAGCACCTAACGACAGCCGTGAAACACGCCGGAAGTGCCCTGCACGTATAACGGCAAAATATTATTCAACTTTCAAATTAAAAAAGCTTAATAAAAAGAAAAAGACATCTCACACGAGACTTTTGCTATTTACTTTCTCCATTTGTCAACCCACATTCAAAAAAAAAAAAAAAGTGAATAAATAGAAAGAAAATAAAAGTCAAAACTCGATTTTTAAATTTTTCAACCGAGTCGGTCCACCAGGAATTTCAAAAAATAAATAAATAAAACTCGATTTTTATTCGGCTAGTTTCAACGAAACCGAATGAAAACTACATTTTTCATTTTGAAAACGATTAGGTTTCAATAAAAAAACCTTGCAATTTTAAAAAAAAAAAATTTCAATAATCCAATTTTTTTAAATAACATGCCATAATTTAGTTTTTTCAATAGCCTTAAATTTATCCTTTTTGTAAAGTTAATAAAAAATTTAAAATAAGAAGCTACAGTAGTTTCAAACTTTTCAAGGAATTTTTGTAGTTTCATTTTTTGTATAAAAAAAAATCTTCATATTTTACGTTTCAACGAATAATTAAAATGTCAAATAAAAATCTGATTTTATGATTATTTAACAAAAATTAATTCAAGTAAAATAAAAACTTTATATTTTACGACAACTCAATCCCAAGAAAACTAAATGTCGTTCTTGCTACGTGTTTTGAAATTCAAAAATTGATTTTTCAAATCAAAATTAATCATAATTCAGTAATAAACATTACTCTATAATAAACCTAACTAATTCTATAAACAACAATTTTCTCGTTTCTTTCCTTTTTTTCATTTTCAATTTAACGAATTATATTTTAGTTTCCATAAAAAAATATTTATATAAAGAGCTCGGCAAAACATGGCTAAAAATCCAAAGCAATTAAAAATGCAGCTCAAAAATATTTTCATAAAAAGAATAAAATTTTATTTAATAGAGATTTCGCGGTTAAGCTTTTTGCCTCGTTCTTATGCGTCTACACAAAAATTCCACAAGAAAGAGACAAAAGCTTAACCGCAAAATCTCTTTTACCGTGCCGTAATAGTCTTACTACCGCATTATTAATTTTATAAAAGTTCTCAACACTATTTTGGAAATTAATTTTTACAATTCTTCAAAGATTTCGTTGCACAAATACTATATACTGTATATATAAATTTTACCTAAAATTAAATTACGGTAATTTTTTTTTTCTTTTTTTTATCAATTCTATCCTTAACAAAAATTTGCTGCCTATATCCAAACCTTGAAAAGTTACTGAAATCATTATAAATGAGTGCAAAATCGGGGTTTTTCATTCGAAGAATGTTAAGAGCCCTTCCTGCTAAATTAATAATAACATGTTCGTTAGTAGCTTTGAGTTGACCGCGTTAGCTGATCTTGTACATGCAATTACGAGCAATTAATCAAAATCCACAGGGTAAGCCCTCGAGATCAACACAAGTCCACTCCACGTAATAATATTGGCTATTCGGACTAACTCTCGTGTCCATAAACAGTCAACTCAAGTGCTAATGGCCACTTAAACCTCACCCACACACACACACACCCACTTAGACGTTCATCAATTTCGTTATCGACTGATGCGAGTATAATATTGCATCAAACTTAAGTAGAAGCAAAATAGCCATAAGAAATGCTATTATGTACTTTGAAGAATGTTTTCACAATATCAGCAAACACGAGTTGACCGTGTTTTGCTTTCATCCTGCGCTATCAAAGCCCCTTCACTCGAGTCTTACAGAAAAAGTATCGATACATTGCGCTCTCTAACTCACATTTACTTTGCTCATAATTATTTAAGATACAGCGGCTTGTTTTTTGAAAAAGCAATAAATGGCCTACTCATAAAAATTTAATAGAGCAGCAAGTAATAATGTAGCCTATCCTTTTTCTTTTATCGACTTTATAAAATTACTGAATAACAACCAAAAAAAAAAGCATTAGATAATGACTCGAAATATTAAATAATAATTGAATACCAGTACTATTGAATCCCGGGAACATTATTTTTTTAAAAAAATATTAATTAATTTAAAATGTTTTTGGAACCCCTTAATCAATATGTCCAACGGTTCGTTGTACGTAATTATGTTTGGCAAAATAACTTTTCTTTCTTTTTTGTCCAACTAAAATTTAAAACTACTGTAATTCCAAATGGTGCATAATTATATCGCATGTCTGTAACAATGTTACTGCCGGTACTGTAGTTGCATTATTTTTAAATGGTAGTTAGTACTTGTTACATTTTGTCTAATTGTTATTACAATATTATCAAAAGATTCTACGGTACTGCTAAAATGAGTGTGAAACCTTACTTTTTGAATTTTTATATTTAATGTATAAACCAAAAAAATATTCTTTTACAAAAAAAACTTTTGAGTTTCCCAGTAAAATGGAACAGGAATTTCCTAATTTTTTTTTTTTTTTTTATAATAACAGACGAGATTCCTCCTCGGACACCCGGTACTTTGCGATTATTAATCAATGCACGTAATAAACCATATTTTAAATTGCAAGTACGTGCATTATAAAAAATTGAAAATGCTCCATGTTCATAAAAAAATATATATTTGTACCATGATTATACGTTTATGCAAATCTCCCACAAAAAACGGAAATAAATAACTCGATAGAGAAATCCCTCGACAATAAAATAAAAAGCAACGGTTTCCAATGGATTATAGATTATCGGTGCACTTTCATTTAGAATTGCCAGAACGTAAACAACTCAATTTGAATAGGAAAAAAGTTAATCTTAAAGGTTGGTATTTTTTTTAAAACAATGTTTTAAAGGAATTTTACTGGTAACTATTAAATTACTGCTTACTAGCTGCCAATTAAAATTCTCGCTAACACTAAATAATTAAAACGTTCGCTTTCAGAAAAAACAAAGCATTTCAAGTGCGAGTTCTAGCTACAGTATATAATTTCCCAACTACGGTAATTCAAAATAATATATTGTAATTTGCATAATCGTGAGTATTAAAAACGCGCACCCTTATTTTCCTTTACATTTTCTCAGAAACATATTAACTTGATAGCAAATAAAAAATTCACGCGACCTTATTAAGACACACAGCCTTCCTCAACATTTCACCCCATTTGCGTTTGTGCACACTTTGAATGCTGATAACACTCTGGTATTATGTCGCAACAATAGGTACAAATCGTGTAATACAGTACCTATCAATGCCAATCTTTCCGTCAAAAATTCCCAAAAATAATTACGAAGCATTTTAGTTCGGCCTCGTCTTTTAACAACTTCCCAGAAATGTTTTCAACCGTTTATGACTTTACTTTATAATATTCTTTTACTTTATCAACTATTTATCAAAGTTCATATTTTAAACACTAGACAATTTACAAACACTTTAAGCACATTCTAATTAATATTTTACAATTATTGTTATTATCCAAAAATATCGTCATTTTTAAGCAGAATTCGTAATGTGCAATTCGCTGAATTAAAACGTAAATATAATGTACTGTTCAGGTACTGTATGTTAAATTATTCAACAAGATAAATGTTTTTAAAACGAACTTTGGTTACGGCAATAAACTATACTGTATATTTTTGTCTTTCCATTATTTTCAAATTTAAATTAACATAAATTCAATTTATATTACTAGTTTTTGTAAAAGTAAACCATAGCAATATAAATAAAATCGTAAACCCAAAAAACGTAACGATTTCATCACCTGAATTATTTTCAAATCTATTTAATATTCAACAAGAAGTTCATATATTTCAGTTAATTAAAGATTATTTCCATTCCCCAACGAGTTAACAATTATTAAATACCGGTAACAAGTTTTTTTTTTTTTTGAAAAATAGAGTCTGATAATTGCATAATCTATAGGCTAATTATTGTTGAGAAGTTTAAATTCAATTATTTTTTTCGAATTCAACTTAACTCTGTTTTTTGTCTGCCGATTTCGACTGTTTTCGTTTCACCTGGACAATAAATCTTCCCAAAACGAAAAAGAAAACGATTAGAATGTGACCTAAAAAGTAAATGGACTTCCAAAAATTTAAAGTGGCATCCACTCTCAATAGATAGAACCCCATCCCCATGTAGGAGAAAGCCTGCATTTTGAAAAACCAACTGATCCAATCAAATATTCGCTGTCCCTGAGGAGTGGCGTTCCTTCGAAGAGCCCGGGCCATAGAATCCTCGGCCATCAACACAAATGGAACGGTGAGAAGAGACAAGTAATACCCGGGATAAATTCCGTGCCAGAATGAGCTGGCCAACATCGTAGCCGCCACACTATTCAAGTTCAAAACTTAGAATTATAATATTCCCCCAATCAAGTATTATCTGAGAAGTAGCAAAACCAAAGCACCAAACTTAAAGATGCACAAATCAAACAGCTATCACATGCGTAAAGCTTTAGCGCAAACCACAAAAGCTGTGCTCACAGATTGCAAAACGTAATTAAAAATAAAACCCATTACTGAAATACAAGCTCACAGAGAATAAATGCAGAAAAGCGAAATGGAGCGTTGAGGACCAAAATAAACTTTTTAAAATGTTTTAAATATAATTTTTTCTATATTTATCTCGTTATGTAGAAGTCAAATTGGTAAAACTGCTCAGTAAAGTTTGATCCTTAACACTGTAAGTAAAGATACTAGTGGCATATTAAACCAGCATAAACCACTACTACAACATTCAAAGCCATACAAGGTACATTATTGTACAGCATTTCAAAACCACCTCAAAGTTCATCCTTAAATTCACTTGTTCCAAAAACAAAAAAAAAAAAAATATTTTTATAGTAATCCTGCCAAGGATGTTAGCAAGCATTTGTCCATTCAACCCAACGAGTTTCATGCCATGCATATTTACATCAAGAAACACTCTGCATGCACTTGAAATCGCTTGCAATTTTTATGTAATTTAAAAGTACTTACCCTAATGTTTTCTGAGGAACTTGTTTGTAGACAAACATCGCCAACCAGTACTGCACCGTCATATTCCAGCACCTCATTGCTTCCTTCACGGTCGGTGTGAAATCAGAGCCGTAAGCGTCAATGTTGTGAATAGTTTCGTAATCATATTCAACAATTTTATCACTACTTCCATAAAAGTAAAAACACATAAGCATCTCACATTTAAAACAATAATATTGCCAATATAATCTCCACTACCTGTTTTCTAGAGGTTCATAATTTGCAGGTCCCTGACCAGACTTGGATTTACAAGCTACTGGGTATATACCCAACCCAGCAGTGACGCATTGCAACTCGGAAAGAATAAATCCTGAGTACATCCTCATGCGAAAGACGAAAAATAAGGGCGTCATATACCAAAGACGATACCAAATTGATCGCAACCCGATCTCTTCAGATTCTGCATACTACGCTTCAAACGTACACAATCTTATTAATAAAACAAAACCATATAACCTAATGCAATTTTTAAAATAAGTAGAAAAATTTTCAATTTCAAGAAAATTTCGTTTACTTTTTTTGAAAATTGATTTAATCAGATAATTAAAAAAAATACTTCGAGTGGAAAAACTGCTCCTCCAACGACGTACAAAATTATGAAAAAAGGAAGGTTCCTGGCTTTCACAAGTAAATGAGGCCAAAAGTCGGTTGTGACGGGGTATGGAAGATAGAAACTGTCCCAATAAACTCTATATTTATAATAAGGACCTGGAAATGAGAGAAAAATCAACCTATAAGAAATTTACACAAGAACAGAATCTGAATTTTTGTTAAAATTTACCCGTTAATACACCGGCATGACAAAAACTGTACAAAAACATATCTAAAAATGATGGAGATATGCTTTGATATTTAAATTGCAGAGAATTTAAAGAATCAGATGAAAAACGCTTCTCAAAACTGTCTTTTACTTCGTATGTCAATCCCACCATCTATCAAAATCAACAAAAAAATTAATTAACAATGTCTTACAACACAAATTTTTACATCTAATTAATCCTTACTGTTTTTAATTACAAGTGATAATTTAGAATAGCAAAATACTACAGCAGCTAAGTTTAATAAATATTTTAAATCTAATTTAATTAAAAATGCTTGTGAAACTCGAATATGCAACAATAAAAAATGCAAAAGCTGTTAGTTACGTAAATGTTTGTAGCATCTCGTCAGGTTTATAGATTAAATTAAAGCGATTCCATTAAAATAAAATTTAACATTATTATATACGAGTAATATCGTCATAGTTCGAAGAGACAATTTTGACCCTAGGTACCTTAATTGTGAGTATCATCTGGATAGCGTTGGTGTATGGAGGAGGAGATGGGAACCCGAACCAATGGCACATACGGAAGAAAGCCAAGTACGAAAAACAAAAAACAAAACTCCAAATGTGATTGACTCTAAAAATCGATAAATAAAAAAAGTATTATTTCCAAATTTCTATCAACTTATAATAATTCCTTTAAAAAAATACTTTTTGCTGATGAAGAAGGTTATAAAGGAGTTGATAAGAATAAGTATGATAGGATGCATGACGTGCCAGCCGGAAACCAGCCACACGATGATGAAGCCGGCGAGGGCGCTGGCCCATTGTCTGGACCGAGGGCAGGTGATCTTCCTAAGAACCGGACCTAGAGCGATCGACACCACCAAGAGAAGGGCGTACACTATGTCGTCCCAATTCATTCTTCACAGTCGATTTAAGAGTTGAATTTACAAACTAAAAAAAAAAAAAAAAAGAAATTTAATAATTAGTAAAATAATAATAAAAAGTCAATCCAATTTTTAAAGTAACAAAAAAATATAATTATCTAGAACAACCGAGTAGAGTTCGTAAATAGTGTTTCGCAATGGGGCCACCTAAAATAAAACTGTTCAAAGAGAATTTGTAAACCTCTATTCAATTTTTTTTTTCCCATCGCAAGAACAAAGTGCAATTTTTTGCATAGAATTTTTATTAACCAATTAAAATTAAACGATAGCAATAAAATTTTAATTACCTAAATTTTTAATTAATAAATAAATAACGAAATAGATAATAAAATAAACCCTAAAATTAACTTAATTATCTCAATTCTACGTTTCATAAAATAAAATGACAATTCAATTAATTATTAATAAGAAACAATCGTCAGTTTTTTTTTATACGCTTGAATAATCTAATTTGCCAAACGACTCAAAAGTTCGCCTAAATTTTTTTTAAAAAAAATAAAATGTTAAAAACATTTTCCCTACTTAATTTAAAAGAAATTTTATCCCAATGTTGATTTTGCCCTAAACTAACATGAAAAGCTTGTGTTCGATCTCGTGGTTTCCAAATTAATTAAAAAATAATACCGTGGCACCAATTATGGTCGGAAAAAGTTCAAACGAAACACGAGTAAACATTTCTAAAGTTCTTTCTCAAAAATAAAAGAAAAATCACCAGCAAATATTCTTCCAAGTATTCGTTTTCGAACTTTTTTTTTTTTTTTTCATCACCTTTAGATAATAGAAGAAAAAAAGTCGTTCGCTTCTCGATTTCCAAATAACTGGAACAAAAGGCAGCAACACGGTTGAGTTAAAAAAAAAAAAAAGTTCCAAGAGTGTGTTATTCGGCTCGTCAGGCGCCGTACCGATTCACCTTGATGAGACTGACTGCTTTCTTCTATCTAATAAGTTCACGCATTTTCGATTACAGGGAGTGAAGGAGAATGCAAATTAGTAAAGACGATTCAGCTGATTCATCCACCCCAGCGATTTTTTCCCTCCCGTCAGTCCCTCCTTCACCCACGCACGACCTTCCCAAACCCAGACTCGGACAATAAGAATACATCGCCGAATAAATCGAACCGTTAAATAATGAGGTAACGAATGTTCAATTGCCTCATTAAAACTGGCTCCGGGTATTAACGAGAGGCTCTCTCGAGTTAACACTTTCTTCATTATTTTAGATGACCACACTTTTATTACGATATTGGCGAAAAACACAACCACCACTCTGGCTATAAAAAATAATTTGGTTTGGTTAATGTAGAGACTACAAAAGACGATTCTAATCTTAAGTGGAAATTAAATTAGGAACTTTTTACAGAATTCAAAATTTGATTTACTGTACATGGAAATCCATTATGTTAGCTGAACTATTAATTTAAAAAAATTCGTACTCCTGATACCACATAATTTGTTCACTTTTTTAAAATATTTTACATGTACTGTACGTCCAAAAAAAAATTTAAATTTATAGCCGCATGCACGACTTTCTTGGTACTGTAGCATATAAATTTGTAAATAAAAAACTGGCGCCTAGAATAGTTCCAAGCCCGATTAGATAAGATTAAGATTAACAAATCAATTCACGTTTTGAAAAAGAATCGCGATAATATTGTCTTAGTTGCGAGGTGGTAAGCAGCTGCACCGCGTTGCGTGTCATTTCAAATGGGTTAATTTCAATCGAATGCATTTAGGCCTTTCGATAACCAACTCGTTCTCGTAGACGCTAATACAGCATTTCGAAACATATTTTGGTATGTTATAACCAAGTCGAATATACTTTAATCATTTTTATTCTTTATACATTTTTATGCAGGATTTATTAATACAGTAGTAGTAATCAAATAAGCATTTTCTTTGTATACAATTTGTTCTTACATTACCGTATAATTAAATGCACAATTCAAATCGTTTTGGATTATAAGTCATCCAAAGCAACACATACCGTAACAAATTATGGGATAATAATTATTAAAACCAAATTAAAATTTAAAAAGCTTTTTTTTTTGTAAACATAGAAAGTCTTATTGCAAATTTATTCCTAATAATTTGCAATAAATTTTAGCAAAAAAAAACCTAAATCTTGCAACCCAGAAAAAATAAAAATCAAATTAACTTTAGGCCTATTCACCTACAATTTTTTTTTTTTATCAATATTTTTCAAACTAAAATTAACTAACAATTTTACAACGCGCGTTCAACCCAATAATAATTCTTCAAGTGTTAACTGATTGCAGTAAATTGTATGTGACCAAGTTGAGGCGCGCCGTACATTTGCTTTAGTCATTTTGAGTCATGTGGCTATCCCTCACCATCCCACCCATCCGTTTCTTTCACCAACACTCGTCACTGATTAATGGTTCCATCGGAGCCTCAAATCGATCAGAGGAATCGCTTCAACTTACGCCAGGCGGCGCCATCCGAAAAGCAAACCAACCGCCCATTAAAAACGTTGAATCGAGCTGCAGCGCTAATAATTAATTCCGCCTTTATTGAAATTTGTGAGGTACCCTTGCGGGTGCCGTGGGTCGAAGCCTCTCGTGCCTCGTGCGCCAATTTAGGCCAACAAATTTTCAACTTTCTTTTTATTTTTTTCATCCATCAACTTCACATTTATTTAGGTTTTTTTTTTTTCTACTTCTGTTTCCAAATCTAGATAAAGTTGAACGTTGGCGTCGACGTCTATCTTTTTCCGTGTTCGCTAGATGTCGCTGCTTGCCTTCATCTTAACCTAAAAACCACTCATTCTTTCTCTCGCCCCCTCCCTCCGCCCAATCATCACTTCAATTCTTAGATTACGTTGCCATCGAATTTCTTAATCTGGATTAAGTCGGGATTCGCAACATAAAAAAATGTACCAACTTGGTTCATTTGGACTAGAGTACTGGGTAAAAAGTAGAAAGGTGCCAATTTTTTTGGGGGAAAAAGTGACAAATTCCCTATTTTGTCAGCCTATTAAAATTTTTTATCTACAAATTCAGTGACAGGGAAGGGCTCCAAAGACGTCCCTGCTAACAAAGTAAGATCTAGAAAGCAGCATAATACAGTAATACCCCCCAATAACGGCTCCTTGCTTAATGGCGCTCTTAAATCTCCATCTGCGTTCCTAATAAGCTTAATCATATTGTAATCAATGTTGTGCGGAAACAGACGCACGTCTGCCATCGCCAAAATGCACTTCAACATTACGGCGATTCACTTAAGGGCAGAGGTCCGGTCCCAATTTCGCCATTTTTGCGGGGTATATACTGTACACTGTATTCCCAGCTTAATCAACTTCGATTTTGGAGGAAAATTGGAAACCATGCTAAAGTCTTTTACTTATACAGTACATGTATTTTTAATAAGATATCAAACTTTATGGGCTGAACAGTACTGTAGTTCTTAGCCAAATTTGCACCTTTAGATTTATTTCGGAAAGCTAAAAGTGTCAATTTTTCTTTTAATTGCTCAATATTCAAAAGTTGAAAAACAAATTTTTAGATTGTAAAACTATTTTTGGATTTTTACTTTCAGTAGATTGAAATTAAATAAAGCTGGAAATCACTAATCTTCATTAAACAATAATCGCGCAAAACTTATATTATTAAAATTTAAAACTACTATTTCAGATTAAACTAAAATCACGAGCGTTGACAAGCACTTGAATGTCAAGTACCTTGAACACTTCATGTAAAACTTAAAACTAGAAAATAACTTGTAAATTTCGCTCGCTTGATCAGCACGCAACTCAACTTCAATGGCACGTGATACATTAAGCAGTCACATTTCCCCCCCCCCATCTTTCTTAGAAAACTTAAGAATTTTTTTTAAAAAATTATAATACGAGAAAAATACTGTCACTGCTAAAATATAGGAAATACAGTACATGTAGTACAGTAATTTCAACTTCCGAGCAACTTCTATTCTTATACTTTACACTAATTAATAATTATTATAAACGCAAATTTTATTGAACAAAGTTCTTTTGCCTGAAAGCAATTTCAAACGTAATAAAACGGAAAAGCACTCGAGTTTTTTCCAGTTCTCCAAAACATGTTTTAAGGTACAGTACATGTACATGCATATTATTTGCATATAAATAGCAATGTTATTATCGATATACAAAAATACACGTTCCCTTGGGGTTTTATTATTACATGCACCCATACCTGCCTTACATTTTAAAATAATGTACATGTACATATTTTGTCCATCAGCTGGACTACCTACAATGCCACTAACTAATATACTGTAAAAACAAAGTCTCTTCTTTTAAATTTTTGATAACATGTATTTAGTTTTAAGGAAAATTCCGTTTCCCAACTAATCACAAGAAAAGTCTAGTACAGTATTACAACATTTACTTGCTCACTATAATATTGTAAACTCTCCATAAAATCCCATTGTAAAGTTCATATTGAAACCTTCTCCCGAGACATCCACTTTTGACCAGTAACAACGCGCCTATTCACAAACTTTGAAGAGCACGTGGTAAAACCCTGTCTCTACACCCAAGAGCGCGCCTAACCAGTTCCACCGTTCACGCCCTAACAAAACAAACTTATAAACAAAAAAACAAAACAATCTTACACTGGGTGACGTCACGCATCGATCCCGGAATCCTGGCAAATTTTCACGAGCAACGTTTAATTTGTGCGAACCTTGAAATCCTAAAGGGAGATGCTGCAGACATTCTGCGCCCTCTGGTAGCGGTTTGGTTGGAGCAGCGAGCAAAGTGCGGAGCGATGTTAACAGCAGATAAGTGACGTCACAAATGGACTGCGAAGCGTTGCGTGAGCTCGTCTCCCGAGGGACGCTCATAAATCGAAGGAAGTTTCTCATCACCGAGGAGGGGTGTGTGATGAAGGAGGAGGCTGAGACTGCGAGGGTTCCTTCTCGTTCCTCGCAACCAAAATTTCTGGGTTAGCAACCTTTTCTTGGAATCAAAAGTGGAGAGAAAAAACGCAAAGGCGAAAAAAAAAAAAAAAAAAATACACACACACAACAAAACAATGGCTACAAGCCGAAGGATCCCTCCTCTTTAAAAGGTAAAAGATTTTTTAGGGGATGGATGCGAGAGAGGCGAGGGTAAAAATGAGCCAGGGTTTTTAATTAAAAGCCTTGCTGTGGGTCACATTATGATTTTACCATCTTAAAAACGTGTTAAAATTAACATTTTCGGCAGAAATCCTTAGCCTTTCACCGTCACAACCAAAATAATATCGCTGCTCGGTGTGACTGGTTAATGCGAATTTGAATACGAAGAGATGACCTCTGACCGCGCGCATTCTTCCTTCCACGGAGCTTTTTCTCCATCCGCAAAAATATCGCCAAAGACGCTGAAGAGAAAAACGGAAAAATGGTTTATAAAAATAACATTCAGTCATTTTTATAGACTGTAAAATAAATGTCCGGTGATCAATAAAACAGAAATAGGATATTAGCAACCGAAAGGCGGGCGAAGTTTTCAGCTGCCAAAGCCGCTTTAGGCCTAAATGCCAATTAATAAAGCTAGGTTGATTTTTTTTCTTAAAAAAATCTAATTAAAAATTAATACCATCCGTAAAACGGAAACGCTTTTCTTAAGCTAAGATCAGCGTTTTAATTCAACGAACGGAATCAAAATATACACCGCGTTATAGTCAAAGGCTTATCCAAGCCTAAACCGTCGCGTGTTCCGTTAACCAAACCTTAAACTAGGTGACCGTTCCCCAATAATACTGATCTAAACAACGAATAATGCTTCAAAAATAGGCTCAAATTATTGCCAACATGTAAAATGAGGTTTAAAAGCCCTTTCCACTCTCACGCGTGCGTTTCGAGCCCTTTGAAAAGGCTTCGGTCCCCCCGCTGTTACACCTTTTAATAAACAGATGACCGCTAGTTTGCTGGTTCCAACCAAAAAACAACAACAAAACCATAAAAACACCCAATTATATCTTCGCAAATATTGCATAACATCTTCAAATCAAAATAAATTTTTCATCGCAATCTTTTTTTTTTTACCGCATGCACATTTTTTTTTTATTTACTCAGGCTGCAACTACAGCAAAGAGTCTACCCCCTTTAATTTTAAAGCTGACGGAGCCAACAGCCTCCAATTAAGCCTATTCTTAAGCAGAGTACAATCAATTGTTGAACGAGAAGATATGAAACCCATTCGATATGAATTACGATTAAATTACGAGTATATGAAACCGCATCGATCAATTACGTCAACATCTCCTGGTCTATTTATTCAGTCATGTGTACGCCATACTTGCGCGGCGGTCACTTTTCTGTCACGTGCTTCAAACCAAATCAGTCCCAATTTTTGTCTCAACAAATGTCAGCTTCCACATTCATCTCGATTCTTGAGTATAACAAAACGGAACTGGACCGAACTCGCGTTTTTACGTTTACATTAGTGAGAATTGAATAAAAAACAAATTAACCTTTGGTTTAGCGAAAAAGCGTGAAAAACACGTGTGTTGCTTTAAATTTACTCATATTTTTGTTAAGGTACCGGTAGCTTGAATTTCTTGAAATTGTAAATTATCACGTAAAAGTAATTAATTTAAATTTACGTCTTAAAATGACGAAAATTATGCAAATTAAAAGGAATTATAAATTAAACATTTTGACTTTCCTACCGATGGGGATAATCAATATTAGAGCAATAGGCATACATAGCGTTTTAAGTGTAAAATGGGCGTGGTCAAACTGAATTCTAAATACCTTCCTTGATTAAAATGACAGAAAAAACTACAGTAGCTTATACAAATACATAAGAAAATAATGTACCAATGAGCTGAGCTATTTTACGCAAACATTTCGCCTTACCATATGAACTTGTTACTAAATAAAAAATATAACTAAGCAGTAATAATTATAATTATTTAATTTTAGAAATTGTTAAAACTGGAAAGAAAATGTATCCACATAGTGTTTACCCGAAAAGTCACGAAAGCATAAGAATAGTTTACAGTTGGTTTTAGAAAGTAATTTGGTTTTTAAAATTGATGTCCACGAGTGAGAATTGACAGTTCACCCTAGCTAGAAATAATTAACTAAGAAAGTCTTAATAATTGAAAACGTAATTATAAGATGCCTGATAAGTGAGACGTATAGGAAGCCATTTGTATTGTATAGCATGGAAATAAATAGGAAGGAAAGAGA
>JAQGAZ010001957.1:0-22206 GCA_034692225.1 Polydesmus complanatus | reverse complement strand
CTGCCGCCGCGGCCATGCGCACCACGGCTAACCTGGCTGAAGTTCGGGTCCGCACTGTACTAATCACATTCTCCGCATTTCCACTAAAAACACCAACAACAAATATTTATTACAGTATCTTTAAGAAAAAAATAATTGGACCTTTCTTTGCGAAATCAAATGAAAAAACGACATGTTCGAAAAGTCGGTGTGCATTTGGAAATACGTTTTTGCGGTTTAAATGCACAGGGACTTTCCGAACAAATGCAAAAACATCCCAAAACCTCTCAAAACAGTCATAAAACATTTAAAAAAATATATAATTCCGGTATCTAAAAACAGTACCGGGTTTGTAAATACAATACCGGTATTACAATTGGCATACTAAAAAAAATTGTTTTTTAAATTAATTCTTAAAAAAAATCTATTCAAAACATCTAAAAGTTCTAATTTAAATGTAATATAATTTATTTTCTTTTTTTTTTTTTTGAAATTAAAAACCGAAAATTAATAAAATATTCAAAAACATTGCGAAACTTTCAAAATTGTTATCTGTAAGCAATAAAAAAAATAATCTGCAAAATATAATTGCCGGTATTGCTATTTTAAAAAAATAATAACTAAGTAAAATAAAGTAAGAAGAAAAAAAAAATCACAAAAAATTAATCAAAAAACAAAAAAAAAAAAACACATTTAAAAATTGAAAAAAAAAAAAATAAAAAAAAAAAAAAATTAATCGAAAACTTTTAATCATAAAAAAAAAATGTCAAAAATAATTAATAATCATAGAAAAACACCCGCTTTTTAAAACATCAAAACATGATGCAACAAAAAAAATTTGATAAAAACCACAAAAAACACTTCCCCAAAACATCATTACAGTTACTAACAATGTGTGCTCTCCCGAAGATGACATCATCACTCCCTAATTATCATAATATTAAACCCCATTCCAAAAAAAAAAAAATAGGGAGGGGGACGTATCCCGTCCCGTTGAGAACCCATCCCCCGACACATAACACATAGAGTGGGGAGGGGGGGGGGGTTGGGTCGAAAAATCAATAAGCTGTAATGGAAAATGTCTTACTTTATTTTCATTCCCTTGGAGCCTGAGTTGGGATCCTGCTGCTGCTGCTGAGGGGGATTGGGTTCGGTCGATCCCAATCCATCCTCCTCCTCCTCTTCCCCTTCCTCCTCCTCCTCTATAGCTGCAACTGCTTTCTCTTCTCCGGGAGTAGCCACCGTGCTGGCTGCTGGATGAACGTGTACGAACGGGATGTCCCGATGCCCGACCGACCGACAACCTCCTCAACAGGATGTGAGCCTTACTATTCGACCGACCAACCGACTCGTCTGCTGCGTGGAGGATAGCAGCTTGTCCCGTCACCACCTTCGCTCATGTACCGCTCCTACGCGGCTACCCTCACGCTCCCTTCCCTCACTGGGTCCCAACACCAACACCAACCACCTTTCACCTCGCAACCACGCACCGCAGCCACTCACGATGCCTCCCTCGCTAGCCAGGAGACCAACTTTTTTTTCCTACCTTCATTATCTATTATTATCCCGAATTTGGTTATTAAAAAAGTTCATGATTTTTTTATGTTTTTGTATAGGACATTCGCTTGTTGCGCTTTTAGGACATTTTTTTTTTTGAAAAAAAATTTGCATTTTTTTAAAAGTACTTTCATTTTTTTTTTTTTATTTTGAAGATTTTTTTTTTTTTTTTTTTTGGAAAAATTTTTTTGAAGAAATTTAAAATTTTATTTGTAAGTTAGAAAGTTTTAGGTAATTTTTTTGTTCATAGAAAAATTTAATTAATTTCTTATAAAAATTTGTAATTTTTTTTTAATTTAATTTTTTTTTATATAATTTTCAATGCAGTAGGCCTATTATTATTTTATTTTTTTGGACTTCAAATTTTTCCCCCAAAAATTTTTGGAAACAATCCTGATTTTTTTATTTATTAATTTTAAATTTAATTTTTAAATGTCTTTATTTAAATTAATTTAATTTATTTTTTTGGACAGGAATTATTTTTTTTTTTAAATAAGCATAAAACTAATTCAGATTTACTTTTTTGGGTGATAAGTATGAAAATTTTCACCTTTGAACTTTATAACATTGTATTTTTTTTTTTTTTTTTGGTTGACACGAAAAATAAACAATGCCGGTTTTGACGAGGAGATAAAAATCATTATCGAATAATTTGTAAAATCAGCCGCTAGGTGTCGCCATCGTCATCGGTACAACCAGCCAAAGCTCTTCAACTTATCGAGTTTTTCCTCCAGGAAATTTATCGCTTCGTTTTCCTGGTAGCTCCGCGTTCCAAAGTTTTTCCTTTCGCTCTATACCTGTATAAACTACTTCATCGAATGTGATTGCTTTCTACTAAAAAAAAAGGTGAACAATAATTTTTTTTACAAACTATAAATTTATTATTCTTCTCCCTCATATTGATTACAACATTTATCACAGAAATCCATAAGACACCAGCTGGTTGACGAAGGATTTGATGCGCTGTTTCGCCCGCGACGGTATGCGCGTTCACTTTTTAAAATAAATTACCTTTACAAACATTTTTGTATTTATCAGCTGATTATGAGATCGCTTAGGTCACCGAGAGAAAACAAACTGGGTAGGATGCAATTTTGAAATTAATACAAGGGTGTATGACACGATGATTGAGAATGCGCAGTAAAATTGTAATGTAACTTGATAAAAACAATATGCACGGTGGCATATTTTAGAAAATATGGCGAGTTGAAAACATTTCACTCTAATGTTATTTGCTCCCTTTTCTTGACCTAGCCGTTACCTTGGATGTCGACGGGCTTCCCCCCTCTTTCCCGCACATTAGGAGGATGATGAAATAGGAAGCAACCACGCTGCCGTCGCCTCCGTTCCTTTCAATTTGGAATGAAACAGACTGACGGAGATTAATCTGCCCAAAAATAGTAATTATTACAGTATTTCCATTTTGACAATTTGTTAGGGTTTGCAACATTAAGCAAACAACTTCATTTTGGCTAACTGTAAAGAAGCGTTGTCAAAGATTATTGTTTAGGCTACTCATCTCTATGGTTTATTTCTAAGCTAAATTTATTTGTGAATTCACTCGTGAATGAGTGAAAATATGTGAGGTAAATCTGAGTGAAAGTTTAAAAACTTGTTTTCGCGTTAATTGGAGGCACATGGTTTACTAGCATAAAATACCAGAGTAAAAATCAATACCGTACTGCACATTAGTTTTAAAAAAACTTTCCTCCACCTCCATTTAATTTACACAATTTAGAGTAATCTTCTTATTGCTGTCTGCCCTTCAATTAATCTGTAGGTAGAGAAGTGATCGAGTAAACGTGCATGCGTATACAATAAAACAGTGTTTGATGTTTACATTCAATTTGTAATAATTATGCTTCTTTTCATTAGGATCGAAGTAACTACAATGAGTTCGCCGACTGAAAAATGCTCTGATGACGCAGAAAATGGTAGAAAAAAAAAAAAAACTGGATTTTGATGTACAGTTCGGTATCATAATATATTTCTATCGTTTCATATTCTCTAGAAAAAACGATGGAAAAAAATACGCCGAGTTCGTCGACTGTGAAAAGCCCCGCTGACACGAAAGATAATGGTAAGAAATAAACTAACCTGGATTTTGAAGTACAGTTCGGTAGTATAATAATAATATTATTATACATCGTTTCATAATCTCTAGAAAACGGGGTCGAAAAAAATGCGGCAAGTTCGTCGACTGCGAAAAGCTCCGATGGAACAGAAAAAAGTAAAACTGGTAAAAAAGAGAAAACTGGATTTTGAAGTACAGTTCGGTATTATAATATTATATTTCCATCGTTTAATATTCGCTAGAAAACAAGATAGAAAAAGGTACATATACACCGAGTTCATCAACTGCAAAAAAAACCGATAACGCCGAAGGTAAAAAAAGTGCATTCTGAAGTACAGTTTGGCATCATAATAATATTTCCATCTTTTCATATTCTTTTAGAAAAACGTGTATTGATGTTTCTTGCGGAAAGTATGAACACATTTACTAAGGAAATGGAGAACATATACGGTGAGTTGCTCGGTTTGGCAGAAAAGTAAAAATACTCGATTGATTAATACGTTCTATTTATTTTGCAATGGTTTTAAATCAATGCTGTTACTTTTAGATGCTTAGGAAAACTTCATACTCCGAAGGAGACCCAACCTCCCTTACAATAATTATTAACAAATCTAGAATCCTACTGAAGAAACTCGGTACTTTACCACTTTCTCGATCTTAATCGGACTCTTTCTCGGTGAAATCCACTCAAAAAGTGGCTATTAATTTGAGCACCGTGTTTAAAATTCAAAAGTTGTAGCCGACAAAATGGACTGTAGGGTTCCAAAACTGTTTTTAAGAATATGGGAGAGGTCTCCTCCGGTGATTAGCTTCTCTAGGCATCTATTTTGATCGGTCTAGCATCGATTTCAATATTTTTAACAAATACAAACTCTTTTTAAAGTTATGAATTTTATAATTATGATTGTTGCTGAGTGGTTTTTTTTTTTTTTTTTGGTTAAACAAATTTATAGAAGCATTTGGTGACGCACAAGCTAGTTTTATGATGCCTATGCTTAAAAACCGCAGCGAGTTAAAAAGGAAAGGAGATGCTGTGCCTAACGTTAGCCGTTTGAAAAGGAAAAATGATGACGATTCTGAAGAGTGTAAAAAACGAAAATATTCTCCATCTTTTAGCGACAAAGCTGGGTTAATCTACCCTTCTAGTAGTAGTAGTACCCGTGCCGGAGGAAAAGAAAAGAACGCAATTATTGTTCGAGGGTTGCCGGAGCATCCGAAAGAGAATTGCGGCAGACGAACGATGGAAAGGCTGACGTGTTTATTTCGAATGTGGTTTAAGATCGATGTCGAGTTTGAGTTCGCTTACAGAGTAGCGAATAAACGCGACAAAAAACCTCCGTCGATATTAGCGCGATTTAAAGATGTGAAGACGAAGAAGCTGATAATGGCGAGGAAGGACGAATTGCGCAAAATTCCACAATGCAGAAATATTTTCATCGTGGAGGAAGATGCAATGTCGTGAGTTCGAAATTATTTTTTTTCACCAAAACGGCAGCACCTGTAACCACTGGGGTAACCGTATTTATGAAGGTTACATAATCTTAACACATTATCATAATACCAAAGAATTAATAATAAATTTGATATTCTTAGTTACTTCCAAGTTTTTCGATCTTTTTTTTCCGCATCTTGTAGCTACAGTTTGAAAGTTAATAGAAGTATTTTTAAATTATTATTTTTCGGGAAATGAAGCTATAAAACGACTGGTAACAAGTTCATTTCGATTTTCTAAGTAAAATTAGCGATTGAAGAAATAAGAATTTCACGAATGAAACAAAATAGGTATCGAGTGTCTCTAAAATGAATCTTAACAAAACGAAAATGCATTTAATTTTATATTTTTACATTCAGCAAAACATCAATTAGAAACAAAATCAGGCATATGCCCTCCACTGAGTCGGCAGGCGTTGACGCGTTCGATGAAATTCCCAACAACTCTCTCGCAGATGTCTGGTTGGATGTTGGCAATTACCCGGACGATTTCAGCCTTCAATTCTGGAATAGTACTTGGGCTGTTAAGGTACACCTGCGACTTAACGTACTCCCATAAAAAAAAGTCGCAAGGTGTGAGATCGCTGGACTTGGCAGGCCACTCCTGGTCACCGCGCAGACTGAGAACTCGTCCGGGGAACTTCTCTTGGATCAAGGCGAGCGTGTCCAACGACATGTGGCAGTTCGACGCGTCCTGCTGGAACCAAAGATGTTCGATATCCAACTTTTCGAGGAAAGGCCATAACCAAGTGGTTATCATGTGACGATAACGTTCAGCATTTACCGGAACGGCGGCACCTTCGTCATTCTCGAAGAAATAAGGACCGATCACTCCACCGGCCGAAAAACCACACCACACAGTCGTTTTTAGCGGTTGTAATTTAGCCTCAGGAACTACTCGTGGATTCTCAGTCGTTTTTGGTGGTTGGGATTCGTTCTCGGGGACCGAAACTGGTGGAATATCATTTCCCGAAATACTGCGAGTTTGTTGTTCATCGCCGAAGACACCGCAAAGTGGGATTGAATTGGGAAGATGGAAGTGAGTCTCGCCGCTGAAAATGATTTTTTTGGCGAAATTTTCATCAGCTGCCAGTCTCTCTCCAACCCATTCGCAAAATCGTCTTCTCTTTTCATTAGTTACCAGCTTGATAGGCTGCTGCAACGATCCAATAATTTTTTTTTGGGGCAAATTAAGATCTTTTATCAAAATGTTCCGCAAAGAACTTTGTGGAATGCCTAACTGCATCGAACGTTGGCGAATCGATTGCCCGGGTTTTTCCTTGACATTCTGTTCCACGATAGCGATTTGTCGTTCATTTCGTTGCTTGCGAATTCGGCCGGTTGGTTTGATATCTGCGACGGAACCAGTGCTTTCGAACTTCTTTATCAAGCGATGAACCGCGGGATTTGTTGGGGCTTCTTTTCTCCCGAGAATCCCGCGCAGTTTTCTGACCGCGGCCGCCACACACTCTTGATTTTGATAATACGTTTTGACCATAAGAACGCGTTCTTCGATCGTGAACGGAGCCATGGCTACAAAATGATTAATATCCCAAAAAGATGAAACAACAGCTGATCGTAAACAAATTGGAATGTGACAGTTGTAGATACAGTGTTGCCGACCAGAAAAATCTAGATTAAAAAAAAAGCGCGTACTTATGAGACACTTGATATTTTAATTAAAAAGGTTTTAATTTTTTTTTTAGGACCGGTTTTTAAAATAAAAATTACCGGGAATTTTCGTATGTTAATTAGTATTTTTTTAAGCGGATTTTTTTCATCTAGGAGATTTCTCACTTCGTTTTTCTGGTACAGCTGCAGGCATCTTTTCCGTCTGCTCTACCCAAAAGAATTTATTTACGAGTGTGTTTGCGCGTTCTATTGAAAAGGTAAACAAAAAGTTTGTATACAAAATGCAAATTTATTTTTATCTTCTTCTTAATATTGATTACTATATTTATTCCAGAACTGCATAATATTCGAGCTGGTTGACGAAGGATTCGATGCCATTTCGTCTGCGGTATGATATATACTCATTTTTTAAAAAGAAGACTGTTACCTTTCCCAAACTTTTTGTCTTTGGTAGAAGATTGTGAGATCGATCGAGCTTCGTTTTACCGAGAGAAAACCAACTGAGATAGGTGCAGCTTTGATTAAAACACGAGGAAGCGGGGCAGCATTTAAAAACATGAGTTGCAGAGTGGTATAATATATGAGTGTATTCTATTTAATATGATGTGCGAAGCAGCAGCAGAATAGCATTTTAAATGGAATTGCAAGCTTCGAAAAGATGCAAAGCGAGGTCTGAGAGTGTAAATATAATCATGGTTTAATAACACAAGGTTGCTAATTACTCGCCTTTTCTTGACCCAGCTTGACCTTCGATATCTGGGATTTTTCCCGCTACATATCCCAGAGAAGTAGGAGAGTGATGCAATACGGAGCAACATCATTGCCGTCTCGTCCATTCCCAATTCCTATTCGGATTGAAAACAGACTGAATGAGATTAATATGTCCTGTCCAAAAAAATAGTAATTATTTTCTTTTAATTTAACAATTTCTTATCATAATTAATTGATTAACTTGCGGCAATAATAAAGCTACCTAGTAGAATAATTCTTTTTACTGATTTTGACCAAAACCTACTATTTCGTAAATTCCGTAACTTGGTGATGGAGGACCTCTTTTTTTTTTTTTTTAATATATAATTCTGGTAATTATCAATTAAAAAAGTGTAGAAATTAAGTAATCAGCTTATTGCTGCGGACGTTTTAAATAAATAATTGTTGTAAGAGTTAATTATCGGAAAAATTGTTATAGAATTAAAATGATAGTTACAAGGTATGAACTAAAACTGTAATATTTCATTATGAATTTTAAGTTTAATGTTTTTTTTAATAGGATCAAAAAAAATAGAATGAATTCGCCAACTGGCGTAATAGGCGCCGCTGCATTAAAAAGTAAAGAAAAAGTGGATTTTTAAACTACATTTCGCGAGTACAGTACATATATCGTATTTTCACCTTTTTTGTATTTTTTAGAGAAACGTTTGCAGTTAATTCTAAATACTATTGAATTATATAAAAAGCAAGTTGATGAATATAAACGTGAGTTACGTGCACGGTGTGACTACAACCGGTAGAAAAGTAAATGAGACTGTTTTAATCAAACTTTGTATTTATGGTAAAGGTTGAAATCAATGTTAGCACTACTCACCGAGGGAAACCTCTCCTTCCTTATTCTTAGTTATAGTTCTGGAATTCTATGGTAGAAGGGGAACAGTCCTATATCCATTTTGACAATCACTATTTTCTCAATACAGTATTCTCTGAGGTGAAAAGATCTCCAGATCTTCGTATTGGTGTTTCAATTAAAATGTATTTGAAAGGTCCTTATTTGTTCTATTGTGGTCAACATTCAAAATCTGTGACGGTTACGTTCACGATTTTTTTAAATTTTGTCTATACATGTAGTGACACGACATTTTAAGTTTTTGAGGCAAAATGGCTTTTAAAGAGACTGCAAAGTTTATTGTTTTTCCCACTCGTAATATTGGAGCTCCTTTTTGTTGCTTTAATTGAATATCCTCTTGAAAGTTGGCTATTAATAACTTGTAACCGACAAAATGTACTAATTACTATTAGTATATAGAAAGGGTACTACATGTATTTTGGTTTCAAAATCTTATTAAAACAGTCACATTACTTTTCGGTCACACTATGCATATGGCTGTTATTGAGAACGTTTTATTTTGTATAGGCGCTTTCGGTTTAACGGAAGAATTATTACAAGCTCAGCAGTCGCTTGAAGCATGCCTGTTAAAAAGGAAAGATGATGTACCTGAAGTTAGCCAGTTGAACAGGAATGGTGATGTTGTACCCGAAGCCAGCCAGTTCAACAGGAAAGCAGATGATGCGCTTGAAGTTAGCCAGTTGGAAAGGAAAGATGATAAAGTGCCGGATGCCAACCAGTTGAGCAGGAAGGATGACGATGTACCTAATGCCAACCAGTTGAACATTAAAGATGATATTGTGCTTGATGCCAATCAGTTGAACAGGAAAGCAGTATCTGTACTTGAAGTTAGCCAGTTGGAAAGGAAAGATGATGATGTACCTTATGCCAACCAGTTGAACATTAAAGGTGATAATGTGTCTGAAGCCAGCGAGTTGAGCACGAAAGATGTTGTTGATAAGCTGGTACTTGATGCCATTCAGTTGATCAGGAAAGGTTGTGGCGATTCTGAAGAGAACAAAAAATCAAAAAATTCTGTATTTTTTAGCGACGAAGCTGAGTTGAGGGCCAGCCTGTTGAAAAGGAAAGGTGATGCCGTGCTTGAAGCCAGCCAGTTGAGAAGGAAAGATAGTGCTCTGTCTGAAGTCAGCCAGTTGATCAGAAAAATTGATGATGTGCCTGAAGTCAGTCAGTTGGAAAGGAAAGCTGGTGGCGATTCCGAAGACAACAAAGAACCAGAAAATTCACTATCTTTGAGCGACGAAATCGGGTTGGTTAGGGACAGCCTGTTGATAAAGATAGGTGATAGTGATTCCGAAGAGAACAAAGTACAAAATAAAACTTTTAGCGAAGAATCTGGGTTAATGTCTCCCTCTAATACTATCGATGCCAGAATAGAAAAGAACGTAATTATTGAAGATAAATTACAGGCCCAGCATTTGCTTGATACCAGCCAGTTGAAAAGGAAAGGTGATGGTGATTCTGAAGACAGTAAGAAATCAAATAATTCCCTATCCTTTAGCGACGAAGCCGAGTTGCTTAGGGCCAGCCTTTTGAAAAGTAAAGTAACCAGAAAAGTTATTGCTGTGCCTCAAGCCAGTAATTTGACCAGTAAAAGAGATGTTGTGCCTGAAGCCAGTCAGTTGACTATGAAAATAGATGCAGTTCCTGAAGCCAACCAGTTGAACAAGAAAGGTGATGTGGCTGAATCGAACCAGTTGAACAGAAAAGTTGATGCTGTGCCTGAAGCCAGCCAGTTAAAGAGGAAAGGTGATTCTGTGCTTGAAGCGAGTAAAAAATCAAAAAACACTCCATCTTCTAGCCAATGTAATACCAATGTCGGAAAAGAAAGGAACGTAATAATTCGGGGGTTGAAGGTACATCATAAAGAGACTAGTCACAAACTTACGATGTCAAGAATCACGTGTTTATTAAAAAAGTGGTTTAAAATCGAAGTCGAGTTTGAGTTCGCTTATAGGATGACGGATAAACAGGCCATTCCGCCATTAATATTAGCGAGATTTAAAGATCTAAAGACGAAAATAGCGATAATGGAGAGAAAGGATGAAATGTACCAAATTCCAGAGTGCAATAATATTTTTATTCATGAAGATCGTGGCTTGTCGTGACGTTTTAATTTCTTTTCAAAACAGTGGAAGCATTTGGTAGGCTACTGATTGACTGGGATCAATATTAATGTAGGTTACTAAGTATATCCAATTTGTTAAATTGTATTATTATTATTATTACAGGGATTCCAAAAGACTAAAAAAACAGGGTTACTAGAAGGCTTTGAGAATATTCTTCTTGTGCCCAATGATTTCATTTGCTCAAAAGTTGTTCAGTATTTTTAATAAACCGTTTAAGGTCGATGTTTTCGGTTGAAGAAATAGAATTTCATGAATGAAAAAAATACAAGTATGCTACATGTGTTTTGATTTTCCATTACCAATTGTATTCCAATTTTTAGCATAAAATTTGAATGTATAATTTGCTATGTAAAATTAAATTTTTTTTTTTCAGTGAACAATTCAGAAATTGATAGAAGAAAAAACGGAATAAACAATATAAACGTAATTTAAGAGTAACAATATATTAAAATTCAATTTGTCCAATACACAAATAATGTGACTCAGCGCGGCTCAAAATTATTGTAGGGCTTACAACAAAATGAGATTAAGAATGAAATTAAAAAACAAGATATTTGGCAAGCGCGTGTAAGCCCATTCACAACCTTTTAGGTAAAGAATAGCCTTGTTACAAAACAATTTAATTTAAGATTAATTTTGGAAAACTTTTGATTGTTCAGTGAATTAAAGCTAGAAAATAGGTAATCATTTTATCACGTTATGCAAAGACTATTATTATAGTAAATTTTACTTCAATGGCACTGACCAATGTCAAAATACTGTACAAAATAGATAATATAATATTATAAATTTTAGAAAAACTTAATTAACATTTGAAATGTTAATTGTGAAAATTGAAAACCACATGCAAGGAGTTCGTAAAATAACGCAACCCAATATCTAGGGTGTTAGGGCAAAGGAGTATAAGTCAAAAATCGCAGGTTTTAAGGAAGCATGTTTTTGTAAGAGAGTGTGCGCTGCATCTTACAAAAGGAGATTTATAACAATTATAGGTTCACTTAATTTAAGTTAGCTAACACTAAAATGTTCATGATGGTTCTTGTGACTTATTCCATATAATCAAATTGAACAATATTGCTAAAATAATAAATTATTTGACTTATCTTATTTTGATTTCGATTATTTCCATAGAGAGCGCATCTATGAAGGAGAGTACAAAATATGTTAAGTTGACTTATACTAAAACGAAAAAATTCTGTGCACATATGCTCCTAATAGTACAAGTCAAACTTATATTCTTCCTCCCAACAGGAAAATTATATTTTTAACATATACTATTTTGATTTCACCATGTTATAGATGGAAATTACATATTCTAAACAGACTATTAGATAGAGCATAGTCCATTTAGTATAAGAGAAGCAAAACCCATTTTTGACAAAATTTGACTTATACTCCTTTGCCCTAACACCCTAGATATTATGAAAAAGATAAGAGAGAGGTTTAACTCTGAGATTAATTTTGATCTTATAGCTCACAATTTATTTGTACTTTTTTTTATTTTCGTATTTCTACTATGTTGGGTTGCGTTAATTTTCGACCACCTTGCATAAAATCTCACTAGAATCGGAGACAAAATTTTAATCGACACCATAAAAACTCGATTCTTATTATACAAGTCCTCCGATTCACAAAAATCCTCTCGAAATAACCTCTATGAAAATAGAAAATCAATTCCATTCTCTGTGTCAAAATAATAATACCGTATAAGACAGGCGCAAATTTTAAAAATTACCGGTCTTATAAAAATGAAATTGATAATATTTTAAGATGAGTATAATAATTTAGCTATAATAATTATTTTAAAATAATATCTTAATCGTTGGCAAATTAGTTAAATCTCATAAGACATGAAAAAGTTCAGGACCAGAATAATTTTGTCATCACTTGAACTTTTCATTCTTAATAAAAAATATAAATATAATAAATATATCGTACGTAAACAAAAAACGTAAAAAAAAAAAAAGACTAGGGAAATAAAAAAAATATTAAAACTCCTGAAATTGAAACTAATACCGGAAGCGGAATGATGAAGTAGAAGCCGAAAACTAAACATTTATAATGTGATTTCAACTCCAATGTTTTGAGTTTCCTTCAGGTAGATTCATAGATCTTCAATTAACTAGAGGGGGCCCAATCCATTTCTTCTACTATATTTACTCCGCGGGCAGCTTCATTTACTCCTCCAGTAGCTTCATCAATTCCAATTTCTTTAAACCAAAAAAAAAAAAAAAAAATTGGAAATTTTAATTAATAGCCTACTCGATCAATTTTGTTCAGAAAGAATAATTTAAGCATGGCGTAGATTGTTTTTGAAACGCATTATTAGCCCAGCCCTATTGATCAAATCCATTTAAAAAAAAAAAAAAATTAGTAACTTTCAGAGAGAATTATTGAAGTAAAACTGTGAAGAGATCTAGTTAAATTTTAAGTGGGATTGCCATCTCACAGCAATTGACCTGATCAATTATTAACAAATTGTGTAGGCCTACAACCAAATTCGATCGACGTAATTATGTAATAAAGGGAGTTATTTAGTCAGTTTACAAACACACAATAATAAGCCTATTATATACCGATATATCTATGACTTTAGACATTATTATTGTATAGAGCAAGCCTTACCGTTGCAAAGCTTGGAATAATTATTGTTATGGTTCAAAAATTGAGGGTTAATCCCATCAGCAGTGCTGATGGAGTTGGATGCAAATGAGTGCAAGGGTTGAGTCGATGACGAAATAACACTGACTGGCTGTCCGTTTAAATTTTTTAAGCGTTCAATTTCTTGCTGTTGATATCTCTGTTTAGCTTCCAATTCATCAAAGCGTTTTTGATCGGCTTCCCGAGCTCTTCTCATAATATCCTCTATAATGGATTCCATGCCGGTATTAACGTCTTCAACAATGATGATCTTTTTTACGGTGGTACCGATTAAATTCGCTCCTTGAATATTTTCTGCCATGATTTGCGCTGTCAGCTTTGAATTAATAATTAAAAATAAATTTTTATGATTAAAAACTTAAAATTAATCTAATGATATACGTACAGAAGTAGATGAATAAAATTATTATTACCTGTAGCTGCCTACTTGATAATGTTTGAAGAATTAATGATGGATTAAAATTTATAATGTGGAGATGTTGCCTCTTCCAAACTTTCTAACAGGTGCTGCAGGTGTGCGTAGGCCTACTCTGAAAAGTTGTTTTATGAAAGTTTTTCACATTTCACTAGGGTAATGCAACTTAAAATTATTGCAACTTATGCAATTTAAATTTATTAATTTAGACGAATTAATTATTTACTTACGGTGGAAGAAAATTACGTCGGATTGAAGAGGAGCACAATCTGATTCTGTTAGGAACAAACGCGCGCGGGTGAAGGATCAATACCGATTTTTCAAAAATATAGGCCTATCGTTTTAGTTATATCGTAAAAAGTATCCGCTATTTCGATAAGGCGATATTTTTTATAGTTTACCAAAATTTAAGGAAAATTTCTTTAAAAATTTTATTTTTATTAAAGAAAAACTTGGTTCTATATTGCCACTTGATTTATAATATTTCTCACACAAACTGAAGAATATACTTTTTGAAATCAACTTTTTTAAAAAGAAAATTGGGTTGGGGAAACCCGACGGAAACCAAACGGCCGCGATCCAAGGAGTCCCGGCGGCTTGGAATAATGCGAGTACGGCAAAAAGTGGAATTATTTTATTAAGACAAATATAAAAGTACAAGTTTTGACGAGCGCAAGAAAAGTTGGACGCTACTCCAACGGGGTCCTGCGTGAGTCTGATGAATTCGGAGTTCGTTCTTTGGTCAAGAAGTGTGGGAAAGTTCTTTGGGCGTTGTTACTTTTGGCGGAAGTTAATTCCCTGGGGTCTCGAAGTTGCCGCGCTTCGAAGAACACGAGTTTGAGGATTAAGATGCAGAGGGCAGTACGGTCGTATTGCGAAATGGCGAGTTGTTTACTATTACTTACTAAGGGGTGGTGGAAGCGTGCGGCACCCGTGTGGTTCTAACGAAGGGAGGACATTTTCTTAGCGAGGAGCGCAGCGAGCGTAACGCAATCAAACGGGAGGGTTTTCTTACACAATGGCGGGTGGTGCAGCTGTACGGTAAGATCGTGGGTAGCTTGTGGACTGATCAAATACGGTTATCTAGTTTTGGGATCTATATTGGGCAGATGTTGTCGTAGTTGCGTGCTTACTTCCCTACTTGTGTGACGAAATACTTTTAACTGGTGAGTGTTAATTTTATGTTCTTGATTTGCATAATATTGTTTATTAATAAATTCCTTCTTCCCGGCTTGACAGTTTTAATAATACATGTATATCGTAAAAAGTATCCGCTATTTCGATATAGCAATATTTTTTAGTTTACCAAAAAAATAAGGAAAATTTCTTTTAAATATTTTATTTTTATTAAAGAAAAACTTGTTTTATTGCCACTTGATTTTTAAGATTCCCCACAAACTGCAGAATAGACTTTTTGAAATCAACTTTTTGAAAAAGAAAATTGCTACACAAAATTATTTCGATAGTTCGAATGTATCTATATATCGATTCAATTAGGATTACTGTAATTTTAAACTTTTATTTATTCTCGATGTTAAAAGAGTGTTTTTTTTGCGAGCTATTTTGAGACGAACCATTAAAGTAACAACTCGTTAATTAAACAATTTAATTAGGATTAATTTTGGAAAACACGGATTTAATTATGGTTATACAAAGTTAGTTTATTTAAGTTGTTTTTAACGAAGAAAAAAAATTAAAGCTCCAAAAATAGTTGACATTTTTTTTTTTTTATATTGTGCGAGAATTATAATAAAAAATATGTTATATTTTACTAAGGCACTGACCAATGGAAATGAAAATTCTGAGCATACAATCAGAATTTCATTAATTAAGCTTAATAAATAGAATCTGAAAATATTGAAAAGTTCATGTACTAATTATAAATTTTGACCTTTTTGATTCTTTACTTGAACTTTTTAATAAATAACTGTCCCGTATAAAAATAATAATAGAAACGATGGTCCAGTAAGTAAACAGAAGGGTCGAAGGGTACAAATTGACTAGATCGAAATAACAATATTAAAACTGAGAGCTTAACATTTAAATGAGATGTCAACTAGAATGTCTTTGCAAAGTTTCCTTCCGGGTTAATTGATTTCTTTTCCCACTTTAAAGTCTTCAATAATAATGATTATTATAACTGGTCCAATCCATCTCAACATCTTCTTCATCTGCTCCACCGCTGGCGGACGCAGGATTAAAAAATTGAGCATTTTCAGAGATGTTTTCGCTGGGCGTGGGAATGTTGTCGCGTGTGTTGTGGATGGGAGTGAACGGTGGGGTGGATGATGCGCTCGACGCTGATCCGGTGGAAATATTATTAGCTACTGCATCCGCCATTCGGAGACGTTCAATTTGCTCCTGTTGACTCCTCAAAGCAGCTTCTATCACTTTCCAGCGTTTTCTGTCGGCTTTTCGTGCTTTTCTCGTAGCCTTTCTCATGGATTTCAAGATACCGGGCGAAATTTCGTCAATTTCTTCAACCATTTTCCTACATTCAACAAAAAAAAAAAAAATTAAATTAAATATTAATTATAATGTTAAACTGTGAGGATTAAAACCAGTTTTTACATTTCAATAATTATTAATTAACTTAAAACTATTATTGGATTTTAAAATTAAGACGTTGGTGAAGTGTGTTTATAAAATGTAGACGAATAATAATTAATTCTTTCTTACGATGTGCCTAATTAAACCTGATCGATCCTTCCACAGCCTCTCCCCTACTTCTCCCCTACAGGTTGCTTAGGGGAACGCCAACGTCTACGTGACGTCTATAATAATAATAAAGAAGTCGAAGGTGATGATTATACGCGGCCGTAGAAGGACGATAGAAGAAGATGATGCCGGTTGCGAGTGTCGGTTAGTGCGCGGGTAGAAAGTGGTTGTTCACGCGCCCCGGAGTTTGAACGTTAGGCTTATGCTTCGAAACGAAGCGTTTTATAGTCCACCACAAAATGTTAGACTCCGCCCAAAATCTACAGAAAATCAACTTTTGCAAAAATGCGTAGTTTGGTAAAATCGCGTAGTTTGCACTAAAAAATACTGTAGGCTTAGTACGGTGTACATCAGTATTAATTCTCTCTCGAATTTCATTCTCTCTCTTTCCATCTCTTTCTCTCTCAAAAATTATTCTGATTTTACACTTTTAAAAGTGTTGAATTACACATTATTTTTTTTTTATTTTATAACAATGGCTAAAAATGAAAAGCTATTAACCTTTAACCCATTTCGCTTATTAATAATGCATCTTTAAACTTGCGCTCGATTAATATTGTTAATAAAATAATTAGCTAACTAAATCTTGGTTATCTGATACTTATAATTATTATTTTATATCAAAGTGTTTATTAATAATAATTTGCGTTGTGGAAGTTTTTCACAAAATAAGTTATTATAAAAATGTAGGCTAGACTCAAATATTATATTTTTTTAAAAGTAATAGTGAAGCTAATAATTATTGTTGTTATTGATTGATTTTTCTTTTAGAATCAAATGGAAAATCAAACCAAGTTAAATATATCTAAATTTTTAGTTTAATTTTGTAATCTTAATACATATTTATACACTTTAAAATCTCATTTTACGGTATATAAAAATCAAGGCTGAGCTTTTATGTAACATATTAAAAAGTATGTTAAAATTATAATTATCTCGCATTTTAAATAATTAACGAGCTAGAGAGATATTGTACGGTGTGTGCTTGTAATGTAGCTATATGCTAATAATAATTATTATTATTGTTAACTTACGAGGGAGGAAAAATAATGACGAATGAAATGTGGAGATCCTGCGTGGATTCCACAGCCTCTCTTTATTCTTTAACCGTACAAACTTCTAACAGGTGGGGAGAGGCAGAGAAGAATGTGGTTATGCGGGTAGACGCAACGGTAGAAGGAGAGGAAAGTGTCTTCGATCGGTAGAAGAAGATGATGATGCCGGTTGTGAGTGTCGTTGACTAGGCGGGTAGACAGGGGTTGTTCACGCGACCCGGAGTTTCAACCTTAGGCTTATGTTTTCGAAATCGAGCGTTTTATACTGCTTCGCAAAAACTTGGAGCGTTTACATCTCCCCCCCAAAACTTCGAAACGTTTACTGGCACGCCCATCCGTTTAGCCAAACATGGCCAAACGTTTGTAAAAGTTGGAAGGGGAGGAGAAGGGAGGAAAGGTAGAGGGAGGGGAGGGGGAGAGGTGGACCCAAAAAATGTTTCGCCACCTTCACTTGTTTACATTCTTTTACGTCGTTGCATGGAGAGCGGATGGTCCGCTCTCTCCACAGGATTATTTCCTCTTTATTTCGTCTGTGTAAGTTTTATCTTTTTTACCTTTTTATTTTTCACTCTCTGATCTGAATACAAATATCGGATTCGTACTCGAAATGATAACCCTTCCCCCTCTTAGGTTTAAACATTGAACTGCACTGTAACTTAATTATCGCTTTTGGAAAATAAATAGAGAGGGTGGTGGGGGGTCTCAACCCTAACCCTTTCCACACACTCTCTCTCTCTCTCAAAATGTGTTTATTCAACCCCCCTTTTTTTAAAAATTATTATTATACGAGACATAATTATCCAAAAAATAAGGGCCGTTTGGACGTTAAAAAAGAAATGAACTCGTAAGAAAAACTTTATTTTTGTCAAATTTAGTTTTAATACTACGTTAATTATCTACCTCACATTTCTACAATTGAATTCCAAACACTTGTAGTATCTAAAGACAGCCCAAACGACTCCCACTGCACAACAATCTGCCGCTGATCATTTTTTTTTATTTCTCTATTAATTGTTATTTTTTTTATAAATTTTTTTAAAAATTTTTTTTAATTTTTTTTCAGTTTATTAATTTTTTTTTTTTTTTTTTTCAAATTTTTTCGTCAATTTATTTATTAAAATTAAAAAAAAAAAATTAAATTAGATAATAATATACCCGGTAATTTTATAACCGTCAAATTCAAATTAAATAATTGAGCAGATGTTAAACTGTGAGGATTAAAACCAGTTTTTACATTATTAGTTTTAAAATTCAGAGGTTAGTGAAGTGTGTTTATAAAATGTAGATGAATAATTAATTTTTACGAGGGGACGATGGGAGGAGTGCCTCATTAAATGTCCTGATCGATCCTTCCACAGCTTCTCTCCTACTTCTAACAGGTTGCTCGGGGGAACGCTAACGTCTACGTGACGTCTATAATAATAATAATTATTATTAATGTATAAAGAAGTAGAAGGTGGTGATTATTATACGCGGCCGTAGAAGAAGGAGAAGTTATAAGAAAGTGGTCTACGATAGAAGAAGATGATGCCGGTTGTGAGTGTCGGTGAGTGCGCGGGTAGAAAGCGGTTGTTCACGCGCCCCCGGAGTTGGTTACGTTAGGCTTATGCTTCGAAACGAAGCGTTTTATACTTCACCACAAAATGTTAGACTCCGTCCAAAATATTATACTTTGAAAATTAACTTTGGTAAAATCGCGTATTTGGTCGAACTATGAGTTTGGTATAGAAACTCGTAGTTGGTACATCAGCATTATTCTCTCTCTAATTTCTCTCTCTTTTTCTCAAAAATACTGATGAAAGCTTTAAAAGTGTTGAATTACACTTTTTTTTTTTATAACAATGTTAAAATTGAAAAGCTATTAACCCTTAACCCATTTCGCTTAATAATGCTTCTTTAAACTTGCGCTCGATTAAGGCTGAGCTTTTATGTAACATATTAAAAAGTATTATTATCATATATGTTAAAATTATTATAATTGTCTCGCATTTAAAATAATCAACGAGCTAGAGATATTGTACGGCATGTGTTTGTAATGTAGATATGTTAATAATAATAATAATTTATTATTGTTAACTTACGATGGAGGAAAAATAATGACGAATGAAATGTGAAGATCCTGCGTGGATTCCACAGCTTCTCTTTATTCTTTAACCGTACAAACGTCTAACAGGTGGGGAGAGGGAGAGAAGAATGTGGTTATGCGGGGAGACGCAATACAACGGTATAAGGAGAGGAAAGTGTCTTCGATCGGTAGAAGAAGATGATGATGCCGGTTGTGAGTGTCGGTGATTAGGCGGGTAGACACAGCGTTGGTAGACAGGGGTTGTTCACGCGACCCGGAGTTTCAACGTTAGGCTTATGTTTTCGAAATCGAGCGTTTTATACTGCTTCGCAAAAACCTGGAGCGTTTAGATCTTTGCATGAAATTTTCGAAGCGTTTACTGGCACGCCCCAAGATTTTCGAAGCGTTTACTGGCACGCCCAAAATCTTCGAAACGTTTAGCCAAACCGTTTGACCGTTTGGGAAGGAGGAAAGTGAGGGGGAGGGGGAACCCCAAAAATGTTTGGCCACCTTCACTTGTTTACATTCTTTCACGTCGTTGCATGGAGAGCGGATGGTCCGCTCTCTTCTCCAATGGATTATTTCCTCTTTATTCAGTCTGTGTAAGTTATCTTTTTATTTTTTTTCCACTTTCTGATCTGAATGCAGTACGAAATTATATCCCTTCCCCCGCTTAGGTTTAAACATTCTGATCTGTAACTGTAACTGTAAGACGATAATTATTATTATAGCTTTTGGAAAATAGATAGTGGCCGTTAAAAAAAGAAATGAACTCGTAAGAAAAACTTTATTTTTGTCAGTTTTAATTTTAATACTGTACACTACATAATTATCTACTTCACATTTCCACATACCGGTAATTATTGAATCTCTTTTCAAACATTTCTAGTATCTAAAGACAGTCTACATGACTCCCCCTGCACAATAATCTGCCGCCGATCATTTTTTTTTTTTAATTTTTCTTAAATTTATTTATTTATTTTTTTTAAATTTTTTTTTTTTTTTTTTTTTCAAATTTTTTCGTCAATTTATTTATTAATTAAATAAACGGCGGATCGTTATGCTGTGAGAGTCATTTGGGCTGTCGTTTAGGTACAAAAAGTGTTTGGAAAGAGATGCAATTCTGTGAAAATTTGAAGTAGATATTTAGTAAAATAAAACTGTAAATAAAAACCTTTTCTTATGAGTTCATTTTTTTAATGACTAAACGTCCCTTCATTTTTGGATAATTATGCCTCGTATAAACCAAGCATTCTGTCAAACCTCTTAATTAACTAATCTCAAACATTGAGTTTAATAGAGTGCAAAACTTTATTGTTAAAACTTGAATCAACCGTCGTTTATAATATCTCAATACTCAGCTTGTAAAGTGTTCATATCAGCTACGCTGGTTTCTTTCAACATCGAATTTTTTAAAAAGATTTATTCTATCAATAAAACAAAAAATGCAACTTCAAGTGCTTTCAACTTGCTGAAAAAAGAGAAGGGAAGAAAGAAGTGGAATACTATTACACAGTTGTTGAAAGGGAAAAGAAAGGAGAGAGAAGATTGCGTTACACATAGCGAAGATGGGAGGGGACACGTACTAATCCCTCAATATTTTCAACCATTTTTCTGAATTTAAATATTAAATCATCTACTAATTAAAAAAAATTCAGACGTATAGAGAGTGCAAGAAACGAGTGAGCGCAGAGTGCACCTCCGTAATAATATTTTTAACGAGTTTTATACAAGTGTTTGCCCCAAAGGTTCATATATTTTCAATGAAGCAACTTAACATTTATTTTTGCGCTTATAATCATTAAAAAGTTTGTTTATAATAAGCAGGGGATAATAATTATTATAAGTCTTACTTAGGATAATGAATTAAATTACAAGCAACGAAGGAGGAAGGTGTCAAGTGCGTGACCTAGTTGTTTTTAATTGAATGAAAGCGTAAAACCACGTGGTTTACTACCCGTACAAAACCTTCTCTCGAGTGACGTCATGTAGGAGAAGCGTTAGTTTTGACACAAGTGTCAATATTATTATTATCCCTCCTACATTTAATTATTCACTAAAATAATCCTACACTTGGTTTGGAATTTTTGCATTTTGCTTTTAATGACTATAATCGGCAATAATGATTTTTAAAAACATATAAGTACTGTATCTTTGAAAAATAACAAAAACAGATTTCAAACTACTGTACACGTACGTGTACTGGTAATAATAATTTTTTTTATATAACACAAAAACTAAACGTAATAATTTTTATTATTATTATTATAATAATACTGGGGAAATATGATTGGAATAGGAACGAAGGTTATATCCCTCTCCGCGTAATAACTATTAATTGTCACTATAACGATGTCACTGTAACTATAACTTGGGATTCATTGAAATCGAACAAATATAATGCTCATTAAATCTGGATTATCTGCACCTGGTACAAAAGAATTTGCAAACACTCTCTCTCTCTCTCTCTCTCTCTCTCTTGCGCCATATTGCAAACATGAAGTTGACTGCCAAGTATTGCCTATACATTTTTACCTTCATTGCTACGTTCACTTTCATCGTTTTCACTATTTATTACCCTAAATTAGCCCTTTTCCCCCCTAAGAACGAAGAGAGTGATTCGACTGGTCCTTCGGTGTTTTTCATAGAGACCAACGCCAGTCTGCGCCATCTGAGTGAAGTGAGCGCTTGCAGCGTGGAGTCAGCGGCCAAACATCATCCGCGCAGCTCCGTCATCTTCTATAAAGTCGGAACTGCCTTCGACCCCGACTCTCCTCTCCTACTGAGTCTGCGCCGCAACTACCCCAAC